>JAXCLQ010056945.1:0-17282 GCA_035584115.1 Cedrela odorata | reverse complement strand
GCTGAACGCCGTCCGTTCAATATCTTTCTTTCTCTTCAGCCATTGAAACGTAATTGAAATCTTCGTGAGATCAGACAGATACTCTATTTTTTTTTTTTTTTGGGGTTGAATGAATTTTCAAAGAAAGGAAATCACGTGAGTTTTTTTTTTCTTTGGTTTCTGTTTTCTTGCTTGGATGATGTTGTTGTTGCTTGATCTGTCTGGAGCAAGAATCACTAAAAGCAGACAAAAACCCTTTTCTGAAAACAAACGATATTGTTTCCATTTTTTTGTAAGAATTTGATTGGAAGCAAAAAAGAGAACAAAAATGGTGTTAAATTTGTGAGAATCTGTAAGAAATGAAAGCTATGCGTGATAGAAAACGGAAACAGAGACATAAAAGAAAAGAAAGAGCTCTGTTTCATTTTCCAACAATTGTTCTGTTTTTGAAATCCTGATAATGCCAGCATTATAATTAACATAATAAGTGTAAAATCTTCGTGACAGATACAAAACCTAGAATCCAGAGAATTGATATGCTTTCGGAGTTTTTAATTGTATGTGTTTTTTTTTTCTTTTGTTTTGCCCAACAAGACCCCTAAAAACCCGGAAATCTGTTTTCTGAAAACACAAAAAACAAAATAAAAACAGAGAGCTGGTTACTGCTGCTAATACTACTACTACAGAGCTATATAGCTTTGTTGATTACAGACCATCTATCCATCATTAATGGAGCACAAAAAAAACATATTTACATAAATAGCAAACGAAACCCCCATAATTATTACATTTTTGGAGCAAGAGAGAGAGGATTTTGTTGTGTGCAATCACTGTCTCTGTTTTCTCACTCTCTAAAGTAGCTGCTGTTAGTAGTAGTTGTGGCTATCTTACAGGCTGGATTGTATGGTTCGTTTTCTTCTTTATTATGTTGTTGTAATTAGACCATTTAATGCCTCTGTTTAGAAACTCTCAAAATAAACACTCATAAATTTAAATCTCCATAACCAACTCTTCTGTACAGTGATTTTAATGATTTTTATTTATTACTTTTATATAGATTTCATTTTCTAATAATTCTTTTTTCTCAGTATTTAAAGCTCAATTCTCATGTATTCTTTTGATTTTTCGCTCAATTGGTTCGCTCAATTCTCAATTTTCTAACTTGGGTTTTCAGAATTCTTGTTCATTTTCAATTTTCTTCAACTGGGTATTTGTTTAACATTTTGATCGAATTTTGTAACATACATCCGTGTCTCTCTGAAAATTCGTGCACTTGGGTTTATTTTTTATTTATTAAACTTGCCTAATTGAGTGCATTCCTATATGATAATGCTATAGCTAATTTTGGGTTTGCTTTTGTGTTTTTTTTTTGGCAGAGATTAATATAGAGTTGTAGCAGAGAAAGCAAAACACTAGCTTCTTGTTTCCCGGGCAGCGCCGTTTGTGTTTGTTGCTCGTGCGCTTCAAAAACCAGATCTCGAGAGACTACTGCACTTTCAACTGCCATTTGTTACACAAGATTTTTTTTAAAAAATAAAAATTTGGTTCAATTTTGTGCCACACTCTTTTACAACTTTACTTTCTCCGCCATTTAAGCTTCTTATATTACATTTTCCAAATTGTGCCAACCTTTGAAATTCTTTGTTGGGTTCAATACAAAGCACTTGAGAAATTTTGGCTTTGATGGGTTTGTTTTTTATGTATTCAAAGGTGTGAAAATTGACCATTTGATGTGTTGCACAAGCATGATCTTAGGTGGGTCGGTGATCGGTTTGGATTATGTTTATTACTTTGCATTGAAACGAAGGTATTAATCCTAAGAACCTTTTTGCTTTGGTTTCTGTTTCTTTCCTTTGATTATTGTGTCATACCCGGGTTATAGGCATATTTTATATATATATTTGTATTGGGATTTATCTCTCTTGGAGGTTTATAACATGCTAAACTAAGAATTGTCAACTTGTCATTGGTCTTTTGGTGCTAGAAGTTGGTTCGTTGTATTTACCCTTGTAAGTAATATTATTTTACTTAATTTAGTGAGAAAAACTTGGTCCGTGAATTGAGGTTTTTGTGGGTTAATTTTAGGATTTGTGAGGTTGCGTAGAGGAAGCGTTTGAAAGAAGCTGGTTTTTGATGTGGAATATTGGTCTAAATTACAAGACATGCTGAGCTCTGATAAGGGAGTAGATGATGTGTTCTTCGATTCCACTGATTGCCTGTCATCTGAAGAATCAGTTGTAGCGAAAGAAGAATTTGGGTGCTGGAAATCAGACAATGAAATTTGGATGAATGAGCCACTTAGTGTTAAGGAAAGACGAAAAAATTTCTTAAGTAACGTGGGTTTTGTTGAGTTTGCTCTTAAGAATGAGAAGATTACCTTCAATAACTCGTCACAGATGATGGAGTTGGAGAGGATTGCAGAATGCAGTGGAGCGGTTTCATCTACGAACAAGGCAGAGGAAAATGTGATTTGCTGTGAAAGAGAGATGAATTGCGAGGCCAATTGTATGGTTGATGAATTGGAGCAAGATCAGATGAGTGAACGAAATGTGTCTCTTGAAGGAGAAAGTACTGGACTTTCACAATCAGTTTATGAAGGTGAAAATCAATTAGAAGAATGCAAGGATGTTAATAAGAAGAAAGTAAAGAAATGGTGGAAACGTATTGTAAGTTTGAAGAAACGAAGTGAAGATACATGCATATCCGAGGAAACGAAACCAAGTTCTGAAAAATCCAAAACGAATAGAATAAAGGTGAAGCAGAACAAAAAGGGGTGCATGGAGTTTACGGCTCTTTACATGGGTCAAGAAATTCAAGCTCACAAGGGCAACATTTGGACGATGAAGTTTAGCCTAGATGGCCAATACCTAGCTAGTGGTGGTGAAGATGGGGTTGTGCGAATTTGGCTTGTTACATCAGTGGACGCGTCTAGCAAATCTTTCACTGATGAAGGAGATTTTGGCAGCAAAGTCAAAGAAGACAAGACCAAGTTTGGTAAGAAGAAATCAATCCATGTGCCGGTTGTCATACCTGATAAGGTGTTTCAGATGGATGAGTCACCACTGCAAGAGTTTCATGGTCATGCCAGTGATGTTTTAGACATTGCTTGGTCCAGTTCTAATGTGAGTTAATCCAGCAAAGTGTTTTTTTTTTCTCATTTTACATCATTGTTTGCAGTTTATGCAAAACTAAATTGGAGTTTATGGTTGCAGCATCTTCTTTCTTGCTCAATGGACAAAACTGTTCGTATGTGGCAAGTTGGTTGCGATCAATGTCTAAATGTTTTCCATCATAGCAACTATGGTAAGTATAATCACAGCCACATTTTAATCTTTGTTCTTCTCCTGGTTTTCTTTCGTTTCATATGTAATGTGAAATTTAATTGCCTTTTGTTTAAATGGAAACAGTGACATGCATTCAGTTCAATCCCTTTGATGATAAGTACTTCATCAGTGGCGCTATAGATGGGAAAGTTCGGATTTGGGGAGTGTGCGAAAAACGAGTTGTTGATTGGGCAGATGTGCGGGATGTAATATCCGCAGTATGTTACCATCCTGATGGAAAGGTGTGATTATGTAAACACGATCTTTGCATAAGTTTATAACCAAAGTTGGTAAAGATTGTTATTGAAGTACTTTCCTTATTATGCAAGCAGGGTTTTATAGTAGGTACCATTACAGGAACTTGCCGGTTTTATGAATCATCAGGTACTTCTTCTTCCATTTGTAGAATTTCTTATATGTTCATTTGTGAATCTAAGTGGATATTTTTTCTGGAGGAATGCTTAAATTGATTTTGTGACGTTACAGGCAGTGATCTCCAGCTGGAAGCAGAAGTACATTTCCAGGATAGAAAGAAAACCTCCGGGAACAGAATTACTGGGATTCAGGTTTTGCACTTGTACCTTTAGCTATTATATCAACATTGCGCGACACATAATCGGGTTTAATATTAACGTCCTATGTCATCTCTCATTGTAGTTTTCCCTGGAAGATTCTCAAAGAATTATGATCACTTCAGAAGATTCCAAGCTTCGTATACTAGATGGCGTTGAAGTCATTCATAAATTCAAAGGTATATATTTGATATCTATCATGTTTTAAAATATGTTGATTGCCTCGACTAATTTTACACAATGTTTGTTGATTGCTTCTATCTGACTCCAGAAAGTTTTGAACCTTGTACATTATTACTTTTTTTAAGTCGTTTCACATCCATATGTAGTATTACAAGCTTCTCACCACAAATTTTTCAAGGGAAAGAATAGGCAAAGTCTCATCTTTTTTACTTGCGTACTGATAAGAAAGTTATATTTTCTTGAAATTCTACACACATGGATATCATTTACTAAAACGATCCGAACTAGCCTTGATAATATGCAACCCGTTTACATATAAATCTTACACATACATTGCATCTAACACTTAAATGATTTTAAGAAAGGGGAGTTGTCTTCATTAAACTACGAACCTTGGTATGTTTATCGCGGTTTTCCATTAGACTTTACAGCTGTACTCGTTACTCGTATAATCGTTAACAGTTATCTTCATGGATGGAGCTGTCATTCTTGATTTTGTAGTAGTTGTTTGCTTTTTTAATAACAAGCATTTTACACATACAGTGAACTTAGGCACATTTAACAAGGTCTTAATCTTTTATAATGATCTTAAATAATATCATTAGGCCTAAAGCAATTGTTTATTAATGCCAGGTCTTCCGAAATCAGGTAGTCAAATGTCGGCTTCATTTAGTACAACGGGGAAACACATAATCTCAGTTGGAGAGGATTGTCGTATTTATGTCTGGAACTATGATGATTTATGCTTCCCAACATCGAAACAGAAGAGATCTGTTCGGTCTTGTGAGCATTTCTTTTCTGAAGGTGTGTCTGTTGCATTGCAATGGCCAGGCAAGGGAACAGAACATAATGGTAGTAGCAGTAGTAGTAATCTTCAGGATTGCTCACTAAGACGGGATAACCTGGAAACCGGTTCCTGGATCAGAGATTCTGACCGGTTTTCTCTAGGTAGTTGGTTCTCCATTGATGGTCCATGCCGAGGATCTGCAACGTGGCCCGAGGAGAAACTTCCGCTGTGGGATGCTACAGTCGCGGAAGAGGAACATCCTCAAGATCATCACCAACATCAGCCGCAACAATGTCTGAATAGTGTTTATGATCTCACATCCATATCAACAACATGGGGTCTCGTAATCGTGACAGCAGGATGTGATGGAAAGATCAAGACATTCTACAACTACGGATTGCCTGTCAGGCTTTAGGAGTTGACACAAAACACACCTTGATGTCTTCACGGATTGTATGATATGCAAGAAGAAGAAGCAGATGGCATGAAGATTCAGAAAAATGTACATGTGCCCATGTCAAGTTCTTCATCTGTATCTATTTAGTATGCAAAAATTTCAGTAGGTCAAGTCTTTTGACATGTTCTGTAATTTATTTATTTTTGGTCGTCCATGTCATCTGGCTTAAGTTGGACGTTTCATTGAAGTGAGCCAAATGATTTTTCATTTTCTTGTGAATAATACCTAAGTTTATAGAAAAAAAAAAAAAGAGATACAATTATATTTTTGTTCCACAAATTGATTGCCATAAAGCATGCATTATTTATTTTACCGTTACATTAATTTACGTATATATAGTATGACTATTTTGTTATTCATTCTTATTGCATTCTACGTGGATTAAATTGGATTGATAGGATTAAGTTGGATTGATTAGATTAAAAATAATTACAATCTAATCTATATTGGATTAAATTGAAATTGAAATTGAAATTGATAAATTACATTCATGGATCTTGAACTTAAAAACACCCCTAAATTATTAAATTAACAATTTCTCTAAATTGAGAAGACAAAAAAAAAAAAAAATCCATTCATTTCCATTAAATATTATATTATTTTATCTATTAATTTTTAAATTAAACTAAATTATGAATGCTGGGCTCTTCGTTCCAAAGCCCGGCTCCTGGCACAATATTTAAACACCACGTGAATGATGGAATGCGAAGCTGTTCAGCGTCACAGCAGCAAAACCGTAAATTTCTCTCACTTTCTCATTTGAAATCTTTTATTTTTCTCTAATAAATCTTGGAATTTTACAGTCTACTGATTCTGTTGTTGTTGCAATGGTATAATCTCTCTGTTTTGATTCTTGTTCATTTTTATATATGCATACCCACATAATCTTTATGCGTAATGTTTGTGTAAGCTTGTTATAAGTAATGTTTTGACTACATTTACATACATGCATGCATCGATGTAAGTCTGCGTGTATTTATGTGTCTTCTTCCTATTTTTGTTGGATTTAGGAATAATTTTTGGTATTTTTTATGTTTTAATAACGTTAACAGTTGTCTTTGTTGAGTGTTTAGATTGTTTATTGAAATGAGAATTAGAAGGAATTGTAAAGTGAAACGAAATGGGTTTTTGTGTAGTTTGTTTGGCTATCAAGAAAAGAGAGAGGGGGTGGCGTTTTGGGGTTTAGGTTGTGTAATAATTATTTTTAATTCGATGTGGGATAAGAATAATTCAATGGGTTTGTGTGTGTAAACGTTCAAAAAGCTCCAAGTGGTATATCTTCTTACTATCTGCATTTCGTATTAATCCCCTGCTTTTTATACAGAAAGTTATGTTTTGGATTGAGGTGTTGTGGCTTTTAAACCAGAACGGTTGTGAAAAGGAATCACTAAGTCACCAAATACAAATGAGTGGGTAATTGGTGAATATTAGTTGCCAAGTAAAAGTGAGTGTTTATCAAACACTTTAACTGTTGTGCTTTCAAAGTTGAGCAGAAGTAGGGATAAATATTTTGATGTAATTTTTTGGGTAATTTTGATGGGAAATACACGCTTTTAGTTTGTTTAGAATCCTTTTTCTTCAATAAGGACAATATTTAACTGGTACCGATGGAAATGGGTTTTATTGAAGTAGTTTTGGAAAAGGGAAGGTATTGTAGTGGTCTGGTAGAATGTGATCTGCCATGACTAGATAACAAGAAAAGACATGGTTACTGACAAAGGAATAGCTGTAAATGTTGTATAAATCTCAAGTCTATGCAATGTAAAACAGTCTGGACATGCTGCTCTTAGTGAGGCAGTGATAAAACTTCTCCACTTTTCCCTTTTTGTTCACAATCTTGGAATTTGGTTTAGAAGAATTTGTGGGAAGAAAGTTTCTCGAGGTGAATGGAATTTGGGGCTGTCCTGAGATTGCTTTATATTTTAGTTCTTAGAACTTCTAATCTACACACTTGAATTTGTCAAAGTATACTTTTTTTACTTGTACTTGATTTCCCATGCAGTGCTTGGAATCAAATGATGTTTCAGATGGGTGCTTACTTGGTTATAAATGCCAGTTCTACCAAATCTATGTATGTTAAGTGATTCGACATTCAAGAAAATTTTCCATGTTGACTTGGTTGATATTTGATTTACTGCAATAGATGGGGCATGTTCATTGGTCAATAATGAAACTAAGAAGTACTAATTTATTTATTTATTTATTTATTTTACTTCATTTCCTTTTTCATTGATGATTTTGCTAGACTGACCAGTACACATTTAATTCATGTTAGATGAGAAAGCAATACATATTGTTTAGCAAATCCTGTTTAACAAGGAACTAGTTTAGTTGAGTTGAATGTCACGAGTGCTAGAATCTGTTTGGGCTGTGAAAAAGCAAACTGGTTTAAGTTAAAGCACCATTTATGGGGATTCCTATCAGGCAGATTTCTATGTTGATAATGATACTTAAGTACAATGGTAATCAATGTGGACTGCAAACTCGGCTAGCTCATATTGAATGTTCTAAAAGATGGTTTCTTTTGTTTAATATCTTTTGATGGCAAATTCAGAGTTTTAGACTTATATATCTTTTTGTGTTCTTTCTCTTTTAGTTAATTTAGGCAGATGCTTGTTTCATAGTTAGTTGACAGTGATTTATTTGGGATTGGCTAGCAGTTGGCTTGGCTTGTATACTGCTCTGGTGGACTGCATTTTGGCCTGGGCAGATCCATGTTCGGCAAACCCATTCAACTCTACCACAACATTATGTTCGAAACATTTCAGTCACAAATGAATGTATTTCTTTTGATGTAGTATGATTCCATTAACAGCATGAGAAGTTGCTTTGTGGTTCCTTATTTCCATTGAATTCTGTATATATAACATGAACATTGTAAGTGAATATTTGGTTTGGTACAAATAATCTAATCTCTGGTTAATCTTACTTTTGGACTATGAGGTACATGCTGATCATTGATTGCTTCCTTTTTTTTTATGAGGTGATGAGAGTAGCCTATTATCTGTCTTCATTTAAGGATATAATTTACTCCAATTCTTATGGTAATCCTTTGAGCTTCTTTCCAGATGAATATTTGTCAGAAGTGTGGAGATAAAGGTGACTTAAAGGAACTTATATACTGTGTCCAGTGTAAGGTTTCTGCAGAGCATCGGTATGTTAAATGACTAGTTCATCCTTTCATGATACTTGTATGATTTTTGATATGATGCTATTTGATGTAGTCATCACATCTAATTTTGCAGCAATTTGAATTGATTTTTTTTGTTTTCTTACTGGATCTGAAATACCAGTTTGATCATAGTTTTAATAGCGATGATAGCATTTCTTTTCTTAGCATCACGATCTAGTTTTACACTTTCATTCCTCAGCTAATTATTTAAATAGTAGCTCATAATAGTACATGTGTGTATTTTCTTACTCGTACTTTAATCTTGTGCATGTTAGTTATTGTCTAGACATACTGCCAAAAAGCAAAAGGGAAAAATTTGTTTGGACATGCGAGGAATGTACTCTGAAGGATGCTAAGCTTGGTCCAGTTCCATCCAGAAAAAGTAATCGCATTTGTCAAGCTGCGGAAGTTAGAATGAGTAGGAAGCAGATGCGAAAACAGATCAGTTTCTCAAGACATAAGACTCATGTTCATGTGGAGAGCTCGGCTAAAACCAAGCAGTCCAATGGGGATTTGTTATTCTCTGTTGACAAGTCTAAAATGCTACCCTTTTCTGATGAAACTGTTTTTAATAATGAGCATAGGAAGAAAAGGAGGTTGATTATGGAAGATGGAGACACCTCGGATGAAGAGTCCGAACAAATTAAAGCTGAAGCTTCTCAGTTAGTTCCCCCCACTGTTTGTGATGGTCCATTGAAGGCAACATGCAACTTTCAACCTTCAGAATCCTGCAACTATGTCCATTCTCAACCAAACATTAATCCAATCTGGACGTAATGTTAATTATTTTTAGTTATTTTACTGCACTAGCTTCAGGATTTTGACTTCTTAACATATTAGGCCTTTCTGTTTTATTACCTTGGCGATTATTTTAAGCCACAATTTGTATTTAAATATCTGTCATATTTTTGACAGAGGATGCTTCAATATCAACAATGTCAAGGGCCAAACTACTGTTGGACTAGTGGGTCACATAACAAGCAGCACTTGCACAGAAGTGTTGGATGCAGCAACTGCACTTCCATTGTTGGTTACAGTTGAAATCCTGTCCAAGTCTGATGTCTGGCCTCGAAGGTTTAAGATATCACCTCCGACTGAAGATAGTGCAGCTCTTTATTTCTTTCCAGAGTATGAAAGGTAGCCTCTCCTTGATTTTGACATATTTATATGTTTCTTTGGTCTTGATTAAATGATTTTTCTCCTTTCATTGATTACTTTGTGCTCTTACAGTGATGAAAAAGTTTTCGATAGCATCCTGGATGACATGATTGACCACAACCTTGCTCTTAAGGCAGTGCTAAAGGACCTCGAGCTATTGGTGTTCTCATCTCGAGAATTGCCACCTGATCATTGGCGTAAGCTAAATACTCGTTTTGCTGCATACCATTTTATTTTCTCGACGAAGTTTAATCCCTTCTCGATGTATTTGGTATGCAGGAGTCTATAGGAAGTACTATTGGTGGGGTGTGTTTGAACCAATTAAACATGCTGTCCCAAGCATCAAGTCTGCCACAACTTCCATAATCACAAATGATTTCAGTATGCAAGAGAAGGGCGCCAAGACTTGAAGCAGTTGGATTCCGCGTAGTCCTCTGAGCAGTCTTAGCTACAGATCAAATCCGAGAGGTTCCATTTTTCATCCATAAACTCCAAATTTCTCAACAGCACTAGGGTACTTTTCTTTCAAAAATCATGATTTTGCTGGTTATACAGAACAATAATCTGATCATAAACTACGCCAAGAAGTACATTAAAAGCCAGCATAACAACAAATTACAAGATTATAGAAAGCTCTAAGTCTGTTAGGAGTAGTACTCACCTTGTACAAGAGACATCAACTTTTGAATACGTCAAAGCAATGAGCAGCTTTTGATGCATCGGCAAAATGCAGTAATTCTTATATGACCTCAGACAATATAAAGCATGTCTCTGAGATAGCCAAGGAAGAGCTTCTGAGAAGTGATTATATGAGAAGTGAGTGCCACATTACTTCATTTTTACCAGAGCATTACCTATCATTATCTCTTAACTATACAGAATAATAATTGTAGCCATGTCAATTTTATTTTTAGCGATCAAGTAAGTTCAAATAAATTAGAAGAAAATCTTAATTCAGGGATAAATAGTAAACTAATTAAACTTTGTTTTCCTAAACAATCTTTTAAAACATATGAAAATCATTTACAGTCCATAAATGATGATAAACTTAATTATATATTTAGTTGTTTTTTAGTATGTAGATATTTTCTTCGCATTTGGCACGAGATATTTTAACGAGAACGTTATTTTCTCGCGAAATAATTTTAGGGATAATAACATCCCGACACTTCAATTTTTAATTATCGTAATAACGAACAGAATTTATCTAGTTATATCAAATAAATTTTTTTATTCCGATTGAATGACTAAATTATTTTTGTAATATTAAATTTTGATTTGACTAATATAATGTAAAGTATGTAATTTAAAACTAAAAAGTATTTTAGTTATTTCAATAGGATGAGGATCTATATGATATAAAATAGAAACATTATGTCCATATCACATCTCAGGACATATTTGATATAAATGGAAACATTATGTCCCTATTTGTGAATATGTAAGAAATTAGAGGTCCAGATGTTATTAACCCAATAATTTTATGCAATGATATCGACAAGCACGACTGACAATTTTTGAAAATAATTATGGAAGGGCATTATCTGTTGTGAAAGGATACAGTCAACAGAGAGCAAACGGAAAGCCAAAGTTTAATCATTTTGGCGGCAGGAATTTGAAGAAACTAAACGAGCTAAAGTGTTTGAGTTTGTGAATGGCAATTTCCACTTCATTTATGCCCTTCATTTCTTCTTCTTCTTCTTCTTCATCATCATCGTCATCTAATTTGTTATCGTTTTCGTTATCTTCTACTTTGGGTCCTTTTAGAATCCGTCAAAACAGTTTTATGAGTAATTATTACCGTCATACCTCAAATGGACGGTTGATGATCAACTGTTGCTCTTCTTCTGAAATGGGTTCCACTCAAAACCACGTCAATATGAGGTAAGAAAGCTAAATTTTGCGTTTCCTAAGTTGTAGGTTGTTGTGCTGATTGTAATGGAATATTCGTATCCGGTGTTTGTTAAAATGTCTGTATGAAATTGTGGAATTTTGGGCTTCGATTTTTGAGGGATTTTTTTTGGGTGTTGTGTGTCACTGAAAGGGGTTTTTTGGGTGGTTTGTGTCACTGATAGAGCCGTCGGGACTCAGGAATACTTTTGAAATCGTAAAAAATGCTTTCGAATAAACAAAAGCATTTTGTTGTCTATATTATTCTGTTTGGCTTCTACCTGAAATAGAAATCAGTACTTTCTGGAGAAGCACTTGATAGATGCTTTGTTATAAAGATTTAATTTTTGGGATAAGACTAGCACTTCGAGTGCTTTTTAAATAAGCACTTTATAAGTTCTGTTCTACAAAAGGAGCTTCCAAGTACTTCAGCAAAAAAGAACTCTTAGACTTTTATTAAAAAACACTTTGTATAAAGCGCTCCTAATGCATTCTGAATTTGTGGCATGTTGATTTTATAAAGTTTTAATGCATGGACATTATATATTGTTTGTTGATGGTAAGTACATTGTTATTGAAAATGCATGAACCAGGAAGGGAAAGCAGTGATATTTGATAAGGTTTGTTAATGAAAATAAAGAAAAAGGAAAGAAGAAGAATTGTAGACCTGGCGTAGGAAGAACATTGTAAGAGACTATATGAGTTAATAGTGGCCTTTTGAATTTATTTTCCTCTAGGATAATTGATAAAGTTGTTTTCTTCTCATATTTGTAACCTTGGATGTGCTTAATAGTATTTTTAACTCCTTGCTAGAAAGATTTTTCCTTTAATGTACGTGATGATGTAAAATTGCATAACAAGAGCCTGTTGTCCCAGCAAATCTGAATTGCTTAACAAATTCTTTTTGGTTTGATTTCCCTGCACCAACTTCACTGTTTTCAGACTTTCTCTTTCCTTCGTCATTTTGTACTCAGTACCGTACCAAATTTATTGATTCATTCTTATTATAGTTGTTGGGATGCAAAGATATTACAGCGATTTTTGTTTTCATTCTTTTCAATTCTACCCTGCTCTTATTTCTGTGGGCTGTTGTTTGAAGTCATTATACCTCACGCAGAAGCACACATTCACATATGCACATTGGCTTTTGGAATTTGAATGCTAGTTCTGGGATATACACTTTGTTAACTTCTTTGTTTTTAACAGGCGGCATCAAATGTCATCTATGTCTCCCTTTGGAGTGACATTGAATGAAGGTGGTATGTCCAAACCATCCTACAAATGGCAAAGAGTGTTACTTAAAGTGAGTGGAGAAGCCCTTGCCGGAGATCATACACAAAATATTGACCCAAAGGTTGAAATGTGAATGATCATATTACTTTTTGTGGATTTTTTTTCATCTTTGCTCTTATGGTTTCTGAAGGGTGGATTTGTCTTTAAATATAGATTACGATGGCCATTGCTAGAGAGGTTGCATCGGTGACTCGCCTTGGCATTGAGGTGAATTTTTGACACCTGCATTTAGTTTTGTTTGTTTGATTTAACTCATATTTTTCTTTATAATTTTGTGGATAAGTATATGTTTTTTATTTTATTTTTTATTTTTTTAATAATCAGTAGTTAGAAATTCTTATCAGTTTTTGTGTTTTCATTTTCATGCCATATTACTGATTTTTTTTTATTGAATATCTTGTAGTCATGATCAAAATAAGTAGTTTGTGCATTCTAGAGTATGTTACTTTGATTAGTACAATGCAGTATGAGTGTTTTATGGATACATTAGAAAAAATAAAAATGGAAGGAGAACCACATTATGGTTTGAAGTGAAGAAGAATAAATTTCTCTCCTTAATTGTTTGGAACAATTAAAGAACTGCATGAAGAATTTGAATAACAACTCTTATTTTCTGTTTGTTTATTATTTAATTGGTTGGGAGTCCATATTTAAGGGGTGTTATGAACTCCAAAATAGGTAGTTCCATTGTGGGCTTTCAATGCAAGTGTCTAAAACAATTTTGGGAAATGTTTCAGGTTGCTATTGTGGTTGGTGGGGGAAACATATTCCGTGGTTCCTCTTGGGCTGGAAGTAGCGGCCTTGACCGTTCATCTGCTGATTATATTGGGTAATTCCTTTTAATCTTGATTGATTGAAGCATTTTTGTTTCACCTTGGATGCTTTCGGTCATACACAGAAGTTCAATTCCCATTTAGGACTGTTTATGGTTTTCGCAAATTTATTTGGAAGTGACCCTATTTTTCACCTTGGACACTTTTGGTTATACACAAAATCTTCTTCCAATTGGCAGTTCCTGTGATTTAACTTGCCTATTACTGTTCCACACAATTTTATAGGATGTTGGCTACTGTCATGAATGCTATATTTCTTCAAGCAACAATGGAGAGTATTGGCATTCCCACCAGGGTCCAGACTGCTTTTCGTATGTCAGAGGTTGCAGAGCCATATATTAGGCGAAGAGCTGTAAGGCATTTGGAGAAGGGTAGGGTTGTGATTTTTGCAGCTGGAACTGGGAATCCATTCTTCACCACTGATACGGCTGCTGCACTTCGATGTGCTGAAAGTAAGTTTTCGATTTCTTGGCATATTGAAACTTGAGTAACTGTTGTAATGTGCGCTCAAATGCAATCCTTGGCATTTTGGTACTGTTGTGAGAATGTGAACTTATACATGATAATCCTGATTCATTGCTGGTTTTTTGTTCTTTTTTCTTGCACCAAATGACTTCTTGACACCAAGGTAGGCGAATGAGCTTTGGCGGATCTGATCCCCCAAGAAAGGTTTTCATTCCTGCTTTTGGGTTGTCGTAGATCACTAGGAGAGATAATGATGTATTTGCTGGTTTTGCTTTTCCAAGAAATCTAATATCAATTTCCATTTGTCGATCCAGTTAATGCAGAGGTTGTGTTGAAAGCTACAAATGTTGATGGGGTCTATGACGATGATCCTAGGCATAACCCAAATGCACGTCTGCTCAATACTCTAACATATCATGAGGTGACTTCAAAAGATCTTTCAGTAATGGACATGACTGCCATTACTTTGTGCCAAGAAAACAACATTCCTGGTATTTTTTGATCTTTCGTAACTAGCTTAAGACTTAATGAACTGATATTGGATCATATAAGTTGGTGCCTATGTCATAAATTTACAAGGGGCATTTAGTGCTATGAGCTTGTTTCCTTGATGCAGTTGTTGTCTTCAACCTAAACCAGCCTGGTAACATCTCAAAAGCGATAAAGGGGGAGAGGGTTGGTACATTGATTGGAGGCACATGGAATTCAACTGTGTCAATGACATGAGAACGATATCCACTGCCATTGGTGATGAGTCATTTATTGCGGAAGCCAAAGTGATTTTCAGCTCTTGAAGCATCCTGGAATTTTGAGCTTTTAAATTGATTTTTGCTATAATTATAATGTGATTTCGCACATAAATTGTTTTATGAGTCTTGGCCTTCTAGGGAACTTGCTTAGATTTTTTGTAGCAAAGTTAGTTTATTACGTGATAATGGAGTATTATTCAAAGTGATGTGATCAATGTAATGTTTGTGGTTGGAACAAAAAATGAAAGAATTGTGCCTGTTACCATTATAGCTATTACCATTACTGTTATTGTTGTCATTATTTCTACGATTTTGTTTCAAATGATTTTGCTATAGATTGTAAATTGCAATTTAAACTTATTTTTGCTGACTTAGATTTGTGATTATTGTCAGAATAATATCATTTGTCGATGTCTGCATTCTGTCAGGAAAATGCTGTTTTGTTTTCTGGATTTTCTTCTTCTTCTTGGTACTTTTTGCGGTCCTAGATATTTTGATATGATGATATAAACGAGCTGCAAATGAGGACTTGAATCTCCAATACTTGGCCAAGAAAACCGGCTAAAGACAATTTCTGGTGATAGAAAGTTGCAGCATGGAAGTCTATGGAAGTCTATACTTGCTTTGTTGTGACAAATTCAAAAGTTGAGGTTCCATACTTAGAATGTTTTTAAGCACATTAATAAAATGTTTTTAAGTCATAATATTGTCTGATATTTGAAAGATATTGAGTCATATAACCTAAATTTTGTTGTCAGGATTATCTAGGTCACTTTGAAAAAATTCGTTATCAAAATCATGACATCTCAACAAGACATTCTTAAAGAACCCATTAATTGGAGACAGACTATCCATACCAAATCATCAATACAATACAAGTACAATGTAATTAGATGAGTTAATGCAAAAATGTAAATGTTATTGTCATATTAATTATTCTCCTTTATAATTTTAATTTTTATATCAACTCAATTATATTATACAGTATCAGTTATGCGTTAGTTAATTTGTATAAATAGTTTATGTTTTCAGTATAATATATAATAAGATTCCTCCTCCTCAATTTTGACGGCAGCTACCAAATTATTGTTGGTACTGTAAAGTTCCATTAAATTCACGACAATTTCCATTAATAAATGATTTCCCATACGATATGGTACAAACAAAATTACAATCAAGTCCAACTATTTTGCTAATTGCACAATTTATTCCCCACTAATCATTACTTAACCCTAGAAATTTTCCAACCCTAAACCTAATCTATCATATCTTATTCTCTTTACAAAATCCCAAATACAACACAAAAAAGAGTCTACTGAACTGTATCTTCCTTCCCTAATTTTTTTTTTAAAGAAAAAAGAAAAAGAAAAAGAAAATTGAGTCTTGAAATTATCATCTAGCTAAAAATTCCATATTTGACCAAAAACTTCAGGTGAGAAAACAGGAGAACCTACCAAATTTGAAAACAAACCGGAAGGACTTGTAGCAAATAACCCACCATTCCCATGCAAAACAGAAAACGGAAATGGGTCAACCGCCGCCGTCATAGGCGAGAAATACATTTCTTGAACTACCGGCGGCAACGTCGCGGGCGACAGAATCCCCGGAATTCGACTCAGTTCAGCCATTTCTTCTTCTTCTTTTTCTTCTTCTACCCTGTGATCAATTACAGCAGTTGTACCAGTACTGTTGCTTTCCTTCGGGCTCATGACTTTCTCCACTGACGCCAGTCTTGCAGCCGGAGAAACATCTCCGGCGGCCGAAAAGCTGTCCGAAGAAACACCCGTCAGGCGCTGGACTGTGGTCATGAAGTCAGAAACTGTGACGTTTATAACCTTGGGAGAGACCGAGTAGATGACCACGGGCTGCTGGCGTTGGTGTTGATTGTGGGGTGGTTCCGGCAGTGGCGGTTTCTTGATTTTGTGGGAATCTTTGTGGATGCTGAGCGGCGTAGGACGAGGGCCCTGCAGCTGGGTTTTCGACTGTTGAGGAAATTTTGACGAATCCATGATTGAAAGGGGAGGAAACTAAGAAGTTGAAGTCGTGATTTATTGATCAATAATTTAATTATTATTGAGAGAAAAAATTTTGTTCTGGGAAACGAATGGTTTAATGTGAGAGTTGGTCCACTTGGAATTTCCGAGTACATTATAATTGACTCTGACTTTCCATGTTTTCCAGTTTCCACGTAGGTAATAATAATAATAATAATATATAAATTATTTAAGGGATAATAACAGATAGGTCCCTCAGTTTTAGTAATTAAAATTATGATATGAAAATGAATGAAGGATGAAATGTCTCAAATGTTTATGTTAATACTAACTAAAATCTCGTTTAACAGCAGCAATTAATATTAAATCTATAATTTATTCGTTAAAAAACAATTCATTATTTTTATCAAAACTCAGCAACATATCT
>JAXCLQ010056934.1:0-17285 GCA_035584115.1 Cedrela odorata | reverse complement strand
GTGACACCTTGCATGGATAAAGGGTTAAATATTGAGGTCATAAACTATATTCTAGTCTTTAATATATATATATATATATATATATATATTTATAAAAGTGCTTTTTTGAGAAGTGCTTGCCAAATATGATTTAAATTTGAGAAGTGATTCTCAAGTTAATAAATTAATTAAACATATTTTGTTTTGTATCTCTGTTAATGGATTATTCTAAATATTATTTTAATTTATTATAATAACAGTTTAAAGTAAGCTAGATCAAATCATTTAATTAACATAATATAAGAGTCAAGTTTAAGTAAATGTATAATCTAATTAAACATAATAATACAGTATTCTAATGGATAATAATACGCTAAATTTATGTGAAATTAATATTTTTATTTATTTTTTTTAATTATATCGTAGTTAAAGTTGTAAAATAAATTGGACTAACATGAAAAATAGCGAATAAATTTCTGCCAATTTATATTTATAATTAATTAAAAATGTTTTAAAATAATTTTAAAATTATAAAAATTAACAATACCGAAAATTATAATAGTTGTGATATTTTAATAATTTTAATTAATAAAAAATAAAACAAGACAGACATTGATGCCCTGCAAATTTAAGTAAATGAGTGTTTATATATCATTTCAGACCCTTAGAATAAATAAATTTAGACTTGGACACTTGCAAACTTTTACTTTTGACATTTGGTCCTTTCATAATAACAAGTATGATTCCATCCCTAATAACACATCAATATATGAATGAATTTGTATAAATAACTTATACGAAGAAACAACTTGGCTTTAACTCCGTAGAGTTGCTTCCTGAGGTAGAATTTCTCCTTGAATTTGTTAAGGTAAAATTTCAAACTATGCAATTATATTACATTAATATTGATCTAATAGTAATATTAGAGATATAAACTTTGTTTATACAAACTAATTCAACAAAATTATATTATTATTACATGTTCTAAATAAAATTATATTCCACGAAAATTAATTAAAATATAACTATTTTTATTTATATATTAATCAATCTGGGTATTTATATTTTTTTACTATTTAGTCTATATAAATTTTATTTTTTTCATTCTAACTTCCAACTTTGTATATATTTATTATGTGCTAACCTCTACAAGTTTTATTATTTATAGTTTGATCCCCAAATTTTTAAGTCTAGTTTCACTTTAGACTTGGTGCTAGTATTATATTGTTATCATATTAATTTGTATTAATAAATTTGTACAAAAATCTATATATATGATAATAATACTTTTAATCCAAATTCTTTGAAAAATGTAAGTAGCAAGCGGTGTCTTAGACGAAATTATTGAACAAGTTCATAATTTGTTCATTTCTTTCAAATAAGTATGTAACATGAGACAATTTATACTATTTCTTTCAAATAATTCTTCATGTAAATTATTAAATAGATTTTACAAATATTCTTTTATGGATTTTTTTTTGGTTTAATTAGAAAAATGAAGCCAATGTCATGAAGCTAAGAGTATTCTAATAATTTTTAGAGTGTTAATAATAAATTTAAAATTAATTCAAATAAAAATATTTAGATGAATTGATATTATTGAAAAAAAATGTTCTTATTAATTTTATTATACCCATTTTTTTCTTGACAAATATTAGTTATTGTTATACCTTCTTGATGCTAATCACTTTTATTAACATTTACAATAATTTCCTTTAACAACATTGAAGAACATGGATTATGTCCAACAAATTTCAATTATATTGCAATTAACTTTTGCATTTAGATTGTAACAACGATTAATTTTTTTGTTTATGAAGATATAATATATTAAAAAGATAATATCAATCTTATTATAATCTTATTAAGATCCACAAAATTGGTAATTTTCTGACAATAGAGGTTTGCTAATAATGAGTTTGAATTAGCTCCAATATGTATTAGTGAGAGATCTTAAGATAAGACATTATTATATATATACACCATTTTTATTATATGCTTTTTCTTTGACATTTGGGATAATTTTATTTTATGGTAAATTTTATGAAAATGTAGAATTGTCTCTTCTCAACATTATTTTTGGCCGTAAATAAATTAATTAATGGATAAATATACCTTTAATTTATTCATTCTTTATAATTAAATTTATTTATTTTTATTTAATTTTTAGAATTTGTTATATATACTTTCTAAAATAAACAAAATAATATTTTATAATAAAAATATTAATAATATATGTATACATATTAATTTATAATTAAAAAATAATTTTATTATATAACTATTTAAATAGTATTTACTAATAATAATATTGAAATATTTTAATTTTTGTTATTTAGAATATTTTTATACCATAATAATTGTATTGTAAAATTTAAAAAAATGATATAAATTATGTTCAAAATAATATGATAATATATTAATAATATTTTAAGTTAATTAAAATTTTATATTATTAAAAATTTAAAATAAAAATTAATGCTAAATATAAATAAATTAAATAAACGAAAAAAAATTAAACAAAGATGAGTATATTTGGGTTTTACTTAGAGAGAATATGTATTTTTGTCTTTTAATTAGTCAAATTATGATCAAAACAATATAGAGAAGAGGCAAGTGTGCATTATCACAAATTTTACTACACAGTAAAATTATCACAAATCTTATGGGAGATATATGATAAAATTCATTAGTTATAATATAACATTCATGCCCTTATATACATTAAAGGTGGCAAAATGGTCGGGCCTGGACTCGGCTCATGAACAATAAAAGTCTTGACCCAGTCCACTCTAGACCAGGACTAGGCCAGAAGATAAGAAATTGTCACAGGGTGGCCCTTAGACTTATTTAATATTATATATATATATATATTATCAATTAATATTTTATAAATACTAAGTAATTTATGTAAATGATTTTGTTGATTTGATTAATTTATATATCAAATAATTTTGGCTATTTTTTTAAAATCAATTTGTACTTATAACATCAATTAAATTATTTTAAAATTTTGCACTAGTCCATTTAGGCCAGCGTGGGCCGGGTCTTATGGGTCGTGTCGAACCACCACTTTTCTAAACGAGTCCGGCCTAACTTTACACATGAATTGTACAAGCCCGGTCCGACCTGACCTACAAACTTACATGAGCTCCATTTTTATGAGTCGGGCCGGGTCTAGTCGAACCATTTACCACCTCAAATAATACACGTATAAATTGTAAACCCTGTTCTACGAATATAAGGGTAAGATAGTCATTTAATAATATTTATTATCCCACGTACATTGTGCAAGATAAATTGGCACATTAACGAGACTTAAGTGGATTTAAATTAGTTCATGAAATGCATAATTTAAATTATAACATATATTGAATTTTCGCATGTTGTGCTATGCTAAAGCATTCAGCGATCTTGCTAGCCAGTTAGCGAGCAGGGTCAAGAGACAGCGCCTTTGTGGGGGATCGGGGGCAGAGCTCCAAAAAGTAAATAAAACTGGTGTTTGGGAATGAAAAGAAAAGATTAAAATATGTTATGAGCATGAAATATCGATATATAGAGTTAAGAGTACCGATACATTGTCCAAATGTATCGATGCCTTTGGGAAACAGGTTGGTACTTGATGAACGGATCGATACCTATGAAGGAAGATATAGATACTTTGCAAGTCAATAGCTTATGAAGGAATTTCGGATCGAACGGATCGATACTTACGAAGAGAAGAATCGATACTTAGCAAGTTAAAGACTTAAAAATAAATTACAAGTCTACCAGATCGATACTCATAAAGAAAGTATCGATATATTTCAAAATAGAGAGTTCAAAAATAATTACAAGATGAACTAGATCGATACCTTTGTCAAAGGTATTAATACATGGCCAGACAAAGAGTTCGAAATTATTTACAACGTGAACCAAATCGATTCCTTACTTAAGGGTATCGATACATAGCAAAAAGATTGATGCATTGAAGGCTATTGTATCGATACTCGGGGTTGAAAGAAGTTTCAGAATCTAACTTGCATAAACAGATTGATACCCAATCTAAAAGGATCGATATCTAAGCCAAAAGTATCGATACACAGCTTAAAAGTATCGATACTTAACACAAATTTGGGCAAGAATCCACAGCCAAATTGGTAATTTCACTTACGTTTATAAATACCCACTAGGGAAAACGATTTCAGTATCTTCTTCATTCAGCTATTTATCTCTATCTCTTTAAAATTCATTTCTCTCTCTAATTTTCATGGCGAGTTGTAGATCTTAGCAAAATCTTATGGGTTTCTCACCCAAATTTGGTTATCAAGTGATTAAACTATCTCACCTCAACAATGTGATACTGGATTTAGTCTGAAACAGCAATGAGAGGCAGTAAATGACCTAGAGTTTCAAATTAAATTGGGATTTTCGCATTTAAACAACAATGTGAGGTTTCTAAGAACATCTACAGGCTAGAGGTAAGCCTATAAACTCATTTTAAGTCCAATTTGATAGAATTGAGTATGTTTGAGTGTTAGGGCTCACAGTTCACCTGAGGGTTTCTGATTAAATTTGCGTAGGAAATGTAGATTGGTGTTAATTGACGACATTAGGAAGTATAAAATATTAAATGAACAGTAAAATAACATTTGGAATGCATATAACTATTTTAGATGAAAATACGGACATTGAGATAACTACGACCATGGGATTCTATTGTTAGGAATCGGTTAAATGGCCCTCGATAGGCAGTCTAGTAAGGTTAAATGTGCCAAAATAAGGAAATTGAGATAAAATGACCATGAACATTGCATATAAGACATAAATATTAATTGATTAGAATCTCGAAATTCATGATGTTATATATGTGTAATATAGGCGTCAAGCACTTGGGAGATGGACATACTAGGTGCGAGGAGTAGTGTTGGGAATAGATACCCTCTTGTTTACTATGAATAGAACTATCTTTACTCGTTTTCATGTTTTTAAAATACATTATGGAACTTATTATTTTATGAATTATGAAATGGTTCATTTATCGTTGATTTAAATTAAATATGAATAGCTTGTAGTTTAAATGAATATGTGATTGGCTATGAGGCCAAGTTTGATATTGAAAATGCATGGCTTGCAATGATGTTGAAAATGAAATGATTATAAATGTTTATGTAAATGAATTTGATTGTGGCTTTGTATTGGTAATATGGCCAAAAAGTCAAGTTCGTATATGACTGTAGCTATAGAAAAGTAGCCAAGGGACTGACCTATGAAAGGCTGCCTAAATGAGTGCGCTACTGGTGGGGTAGGTATGTGGGTGGATGTTATGGAGTTTCCCACTTGTGGTATTGACAAGAACTGTCATGAGTATCACCACATGACTACTTAAGACTAACGTTAGTGGTGGGTCAGTTTTAGAAATTGAGTATATATTTTTATTCTTAAAGAACTGTTTTAATAAATGAGCATCATTTTCTATGCATAAAGCTTACTGACGGTCTAGGGAATACCACGGCTAAGGTTACCATCAAGAAGAGGAGCCAGCCCAGTGATTTTGTATAACGAGCCATATTTTATCCACATAGAATTGTTTTATGTGCATTAATAAATATTTTATTAAACTGTATTTTTATCCACTCACGGAGTATATCCCTATATACTTACCTTCTCACCTCCTAGTTTTCAGGAGATCGAGATTTAGAAGTGTATTGTGCAGTGGTGATGATCAATAAAGAGTGTAACGCCCTCAAGTACAGTTGATATTCTCGACTCACAGATTTGGATAGATTAGTTCATTTGGTATCTTTTATAAAACTGTTTATGTTTATAATTACGAACAAAAATGATGTAATTTGATAAATATTTTACCTGTATCTTAAAATTAAATATATCTTCATTGTGGAATGATTTGAAAACCTCTCAAAGAGACGCATTTATGTGAATGTGTTTATGAATCATTTTGAAAATTACTTTAAGATGCATGTAAACATACAGGGGGGATAGGTACCCAAGCAGTCTTACAAGCCTAAAGGACATGTTTAGGGATTAAGAATGTGTCTCAAAAGTATATGGTAGTTATCACTTGTGAACCTCACGGGCGAGGGCGTGACAATTCTATTAGTATCAATGCCCTATTTTAAAAAATACTTTAGGAAATATGTTTAAAACTATTTTGAAACTGTTTACCAGATTTTTATTAAACTATGAAAAAAATATCCAGTAGACATAGGAGTCGAGTTTTAGGGATTGATCACCACCAATATATATATATATATATATATTGAACTTATGAATTCTTTTTGTAGTAATAATGCCGCCATGATCTAATAGAGGAAAGGGTAGACCACGAAAAGAGATTGAACCCTATTAGAAACAAAATGTTTCATCATTTGTTCTACCCCCTAAAACTAAGACACCACAAGTAACTTCTCCCCAATATCCACCACCAGGAGCGGGAATGCCTCCTCCTATGACTCCAAAAGCCTGAGATGGCATATTAGAACACACAAGGGTCTTATCAAACATAAAAGCCACCAGGGCCAACACCGTATCCCTATTCGTACCCAGGGACTGCTGCAGCTCCAGTAGCAACTGAACCAACTAGATCAGCTCAAAAACTTTCCAAGCTTATAAAGGAAATCAGACAACTTGGGAGTGTACCATTTAGTGGTATGATAAATGCAATAATAGCTAACAGATGGTTAAAGAAAGTGAAGAAAGACTTGGAGGATATGGGATTAGAGAATTATATTAAATTAAAGGTAGTTACACGGTTGTTAGAAGACAGTGCAACTACATGGTGGGAAAATACTTAGGCAAGGTCGACATTGCCTTTGACTTGGGTTGAGTTTAAGCAGGAGTTCAAGGATCAATACTATAACCCTTTCCTTTGTAATCAAAAGAAGCAAGAGTTCTTGAGGCTGAAATAAATGGAAAACAAGTGACAAAATATGAAACTCAATTGAGAGAGTTAGTGGAATTTGTACTAGAATTTGCCAATGAGGATAGTTTATGAGCCAAGTTCGAGGATGGGTTAAACTTTGAAATTAGAGAAAAGATGTCGTTGACTAGGAATCAGAACTACGAGGAGATAATTCTGTTGGCTTAAAGGGCAGAAAAATTAGTAGGGGAAAGGAAGTATCGAGGTATGTTCTAGAAGAGAAAAGATCTTAGTATACAGGTGGGGCAACCATTCAAAAAAAGTCATAGTAATGGCTCTTCTAGTAGTGCCTCAACTACTAGTCCTACCAGTAATCCTCAATTTTCCCCACCAGGCCATAAACCATCTCAATTTGCATCATTAGCCTAAAGGTCAGGACAGAGTTTTGCACAGAGGCAGAGAAATAATAAATGTCTAAACTGCAAGAAGTATCACAGTGGTCAATGTAGATTACCCTAAATGTGCTTTCATTGTGGGCAGCCAGGGCATTTGAAGAACTATTGCCTCAGTTTGTTTCGAGTGGAAACTGGTAGATAAACTGCAGCCGGTCAGAATCCTACACACCCGTCATATCAACAGCCAATGGGTCAACCTACAGTTCCAGCTAGCAGAAAGTCAGGAGTAAGTAGTTCTTCCACAGCACTTTCAGGTTCACAGAAGAATCAAGGCAAAGTGCAAACTCATGTGTTTGCTCTCAATTAAGAACTGACCCCAATTAATCCAAAAGTAATGACAGGTACTGTAACCATATTCAACCAAGATGCATACATCCTTATTGATCCAGGTTTTAATAAATCATTTGTTAGTCATACATTTGTATTTTATGCCAATAGAGAGTTGTAGCCCCTAGATCCAAAACTGATAGTCCATACCCGTTTGGGATTGAAACTGTTAAGGAAGATAGTCTTTAGATACTGTGCCCTTATAGTAAATAGAGTAGAAATGAAAGCTAATTTAATTCCTTTGAGAATTCAAGATTTTGATGTCATTCTGGGAATGGATTGGTTATCTTGGCATTAAACTTCAGTAGATTATTTTACTAAACAAATTGTGTTTAGGAGGTCAGGGTGAACTAGAGTTAGTGATGATGGGAGAGTGTAATGTGCTTCTTACATTTGTTGTATTGGCAATGGAAGCATAGAGACTAATAAGGAAAGGCTGTGAAATATATTTGGCACACATAATTGATACCTCGATTTTAGAGTATTCGAAAGAACAAGTGCCAGTAGTACGAGAATTTCCAGACGTATTTCTAAATGACTTGTTATGATTACCACCAAATCGAGAATTTGACTTCAGTATCGAGTTAGTGCCTAGTACTACACCTATATCAATACCCCTATATCGCATTGCACCTACTGAGCTTAAGAAATTAAAGGTGCAGCTTCAAGACTTGGTTGATAAGGGGTTTATTCAACCAAGTATGTCACCTTGGGGTTCACTAATTTTGTTTGTTAAAAAGAAGAATAGGACCCTACGGTTATGTATAGACTACCAACAGTTGAATCGGGTTACCATCAAGATCAAGTATCCACTGCCGAAGATTGATAATCTGTTTGATCAGTTACAGGGTGCTGGTATATTTTCAAAGATTGATTTAAGGTCAGGTTATTATCAGTTATGGATCCCAGAGAGTGAAATACCCAAAACAGCTTTTCGAACTCGTTATGAGTATTATGAGTTTCTTATAATGCCGTTTGGGTTAACTAATGTCCCAGTTGCATTCATGGATCTCATGAATAGAGTATTCCACCTTTACCATGACAAATTTGTAATTGTTTTCATGATATCTTGGTATATTCAAGAACCAGGATAGAACATGCCTAGCACTTGAGAATTGTATTATAGACTCTAAGAGAAAGGGAATTATATGCCAAGTTTTCAAAATGTGAATTTTAACTTTGTGAGGTAGTATTCTTAGAACATGTGATCTCAAAGGAAGGATTTTTGTTAATCCCCACAAGATTGAAGCAATAATGTAATGGGAAAGGCTAAAGAATGTCACAGAAATTAGAAGTTTCTTAGGATTGACAGGATACTATCGTAGGTTTGTGGAAGGTTTCTCCTTATTGGCAGCCTCGTTGACACGATTAACAAAAAAAGAAGTGAAGTTTGAGCGGGATGAACAGTGTGAGAAGAGTTTTCAGACATTGAAAGGTCGACTTACCTCTGCTATGATTTTAACACTTTCTACACTAGGAGGTAGGTATGTTGTGTACAGTGATGCCTTTAAACAAGGACTTGGATGTGTACTAATGCAGAATGGGAAGGTAATTGCTTCTGCTTCTCAACATCTAAAGAAGCGTGAAATTAATTACCCTACCCAGATTTAGAATTAGCAGCAGTGGTCTTCACGTTAAAGATTTGGAGACACTATTTGTATGGGGAACAATGTCAAATCTTCACAGACCATAAGAGCTTGAAATATCTCCTTACATAGCGAGAGTTGAATTTGAGATAGAGGAGATGGCTCGAGTTAATCAAAATTATTATTTGGTTATTGAATACCCTCTCGAAAAATCTAATGTAGTAGCAAATGTATTGAATAGGAAATCTTCTGTTACATTAACATTTGTTTGAGTGGTATACATGCCTTTGTTGGTAGAATTAAAAGCTTTGAAGATAACTTTGAGTTGTGATGATGCCGGAACCTTAGTGGCAAAATTTGTTATGAGACTCACATTAGTGGAACAAATAAGGGAAAAGCGATTGCAAGATAATAATTTAGTTAAGGTAAGTCAGAATGTACTTAATGATAAAGAAGGTGACTTCTGCCTTACGTCAGATGGTATATTAACTTTGAGAGGCAGAATTTGTGTGTCTGATGTTGATGATTTGAGAAAAGCCATTATGGATACATTGTTCTGCTTTTGTTATGCATCCTAGAAGCACCAAGATGTACCGAACCATCAAAAAGAATTATTGGTGGTCAGGCATGAAGAGAGACATAATAGAATATGTGGCCAAATGTTTGGTATGTCAGCAAGTTAAAGTAGAACATCAGAAATAAGCAAGGACACTTCAACCATTGCCTATTCCTAAATAGAAGTTGGAACATATCACAATGGATTTTATAGTTGGTTTACCCAAAACACAAGCTGGACACGATGCTATTTGGGTGATCATTGACAGACTTACAAAATCTACACACTTTTTACTCATTCAAATTAAGTATTCATTCGATAAATTGGCAAAATTGTATATAGTAGAAGTGATTAGACTCCATGGGGTACCAGTCACCATTGTATCATATCGAGATCCCCGTTTCACATCTCTATTCTAGCAAAGACTACAGAATGCAATGGGTACTACCTTGAGTTTTAGTTTTGCTTTTCATCCCTAGACCGATGGTCAGTCAAAAAGAACCATACAAACTTTAGAAGATATGCTGCGAGCATGTGTGATGGATTTTCAAGGAAATTGGATGTACATATTCCATTGATTGAATTTGCATACAATAATAGTTACCAAGCCAGTATTGGCATGACTCCTTATGAAGCATTATATGGAAGGAAGTACAGAACACCGTTATGTTGGGATGAAGTGGGTAAAAGGAAACTCGAAAATGTTGAACTAATTGAGATGACTTCAGAAAAGGTAAAAATAATCTGAGAGAGATTAAAGACAGCCAAAGATAGACAAAATTCTTATGCAGATCACCGAAGAAGAATGCTCGAATTTGATGTAGGTGACATGGTATTTTTGAAGATATCACCCTAAAAAGGAGTGATTCGGTTCAGGAATCTAGGAAAGCTCCATTCTTAATATATTGGACCTTTCACAATCATTGAGAGAATTGGTCGAGTAGCATACAGATTAGAGTTGCCTCTAGAGATACAACAGTTACATGATGTTTTCCATGTGTCAATGTTGAAGAAATATGTTTCAAACCCTTCACATATTATCGAACCTCCACCCATTGAACTTCGAGAAAATTTGAATTATAAAGTTCAACCAGTATCACTCTTGGATAGACAATAACGAGTGTTAAGGAGTAAGGTAATTCCCATGATAAAAGTCTTGTGGCGAAGTGCCACAATTGAAAAAATGACATAGAAACCTGAACATCAAATACGACAACACTACCACTACCTATTTCATTGACCAAGTACATTAATTTTGACTTCTTAAATGGCATATATATAAATTTTGGTTTCTAACATGAAGAGTAGAATTTTTGAGACAAAAATTTTCTAAGTGAGGTAGAAATGTAAACCCTGATCTATAAACATATAGGCAAGTTAGTTATTTAATAACATTTATTATCCCACACGCATTGTACAAGATAAATTGGTACATTAACGAGGCTTAAGTGGATTTAAATTAGTTCATGAAACGTATAATTTAGAATTATAACACATATTGGATTTCTGCATGTTACCCTATGCTGAAGCATTCGGCGATCTCACTAGTCGGTTAGAGAGCAGGGTTAAGAGGCAGTGCCTTTGCTAGGGATCGGGGGCGGAGTCCCTTAAAGGTAAATAAAAATGGTGTTTGGGAATGAAAAGAAAATGTTAAAATATATTATGAGCATGAAATATCGATACATAGAGTTAAGAGTATCGATACATTAGGAAAACAGGTCGGTATTTGATGAACGGATCGATACCTATAAAGGAAAGTATCGATACTTTGTAAGTCAATAGCTTAGAAAGGAATTTTAGATCGAACGGATCGATACTTACTAAAAGAGGTATCGATACTTAGCAAGTCAAAAACTTAAGAATAAATTAAAAGTCGACCAGATCGATACTCATAAAGAAAGTATCAATACATTTCAAAATAAAAAGTTCAAAAATAATAATAAGGTGAAGCAGATCGATACCTTTATCAAAGGTATCGATACATGGCCAGACAAAGAGTTCGAAATTATTTACAACATGAACTAGATCAATGCATTGAAGGCTAATGTATCGATACTCGGGGTTGAAAGAAATTCTAGAATCGAACTTGCATAAACAGATTGATACCCAACCCAAAGGGATGGATACCTAAGCCAAAAGTATCGATACGTAACTTAAAAGTATGGATACTTTACACAAATTTGGGTAAGATTCGACGGCCAAATTGGTAATTTCACTCACATTTATAAATACCTATAGGGGAAAAATAATTTCAGTGTCTTCTTCAGTCAGCCATTTATCCTCTCTCTAAAATTCATTTCTCTCTCTAAATTTCATGGCGATTTGTAGATCTTAGCAAAATCTTTTGGGTTTCTCACCCAAATTTGGTTATCAAGTGATTAAACTATCTCATCTCAAAAATGTGATACTGGATTTAGCTTGAAACAGCAATAAGAGGCAGTGAATGAACTAGAGTTTCGAATTAAATTGGGGTTTTCGCATTTAAACAACAATATGAGGTATCTAAGAACATCTATAGGCTAGAGGTAAGCCTATAAACTCATTCTAAGTCCAATTTAATAGAAATGAGCATGTTTGAGTGTTAAGGTTCACTGTTCACCCGAGGGTTTCCAATTAAATTTGCGTAAGAAATGTAGATTTGTGTTAATTGGCGACATTAGGAAGTATAAAATATTAAATGAATGGTAAAATAACATTTGGAATGCATATAACCATTTTAGATGAAAATGTAGACATTGAGATAACTACGGCCATGTGATTCTATTGTTAGGAATCAGCTAAATGACTATAATAGGCAGCCTAGTAAGATTAAATGTATCAAACTAAGGAAATTGAAATAAAATGACCATGAATATTGCATATAAGACATAAATCTTAATTGATTAGAATCTCGGAATTCATGATGTTATATGTGTAATATAGGCGCCAAACGCTTGGGAAAGGAGCATACTAAGTGTGAGGAGTAGTGTTGGGAGTAGATACACTCTTGTTTATTGTAAGTGGAACTATTTTACTCGTTTTCTTATTTTTAAAATACTTTATGGAACTTATTGTTTTATGAATTACGAAATGATTTATTTATTATTGATTTGAATTAAATATGAATGACATGTGGTTTGAATAAATATGTGATTGGCTACGAGGTCAGGTTTAATATTAAAAATGCAAGGCTTGCAATGATGTTAAAAATGAAATGATTATAAATGTTTATGTAAATGAATTTGATTGTGGCTTTGTATTGGTGATATGGCCGGAGAGTCAAGTTAGTATATGACTGTAGCTACAGGAAAGTAACTTAGGGACGGATCTATGAGATGCCACCTAGGTGAGTGCACCATAGGTGGGGCAGGTATATGGGTAGATGTTATGGAGTTGCCCACCTGTGAGATTGACAAGGACAGTCATGAGTATTACTACATGACTACTCGAGGGCAACATCAGTAGTGGCCCAGTTTTAGAAATTGAGCATATATTTTTATACTTAAAGAACTGTTTTAATATATGAGCATCGTTTTCTGTGCATAAAGTCCACTAATTGTCTCGGGATTACCATGGCCAAGGTAATCACCAAGAAGATGAGTCAACCCAGTTATTTTGTATAAAATGTCATTTTTTATTAAGCTGTATTTTTATCCACTCATAGAGTATATCCCCATATACTCACCCCCCCCCCCCTCCCTCACCTTCCAGTTTTCAAGAGATCAAGATTTAAAAGTGCATTGTGCAGGTAGTGGTGATCAATAAAGCATGTAACGTCCTTAGGTACAATTAATATTTTCGATTCACAGATTTGGACAAATTAGTTCACTGAGTATCTTTTATAAAACTGTTTATATTTGTAATTATGAACTGAAATGATATAATTTGATAAATATTTTACATGTATCTTAAAATTAAATATATCTTCATTGTAGAATGATTTGAAAACCGTCTTAGAGAGACGCATTTATGTAAATATGTTTATGAACCGTTTTTGAAATTGTTTTAAGATGCATATAAACATACAGGGAGATAGGTACCCAAATAGCTTTACAAGCCTAAGGAACATGTTCAGAGATTAAGAATATGTCTCAAAAATCTATAGTGGTTGTCAGACCCCACAAGTAGAGGCATGACACAAATGATGAGATGACATAAGTAACCACTAAATTTAAAGACCAAAAACATTTTATTGATTACAATCAAAATATTGATTATAGAACCTGAACATTCTACTAAATTTTAAACATACAATAATTAAAATATTTAATAAATGTTACTTTTACTTAAAACTTAATATTTATTATTCTTCTTTTACTTTTATTGTAATATAAAATTTTATTATTTTTTATTAATTCACTATTTTGAATTATTTCTTAGTTACTTATACTTTAATATGAAAATTATTTTTTATTGATTTATTAAATTTGTGAAAATATTTAAACATATATGAGTTTTAATATATAACATTATGATACGAGATAATAACATATTAGTCCGAGATAATAACATATTAGTTCCTTGTTTTTATTAAAATAAAATATAAGAATATTAAAATAATTAAATAAAAATACTATTTATATTTTTTTAATACAATTTATTTTATTTCAATTTAAACCCACATTTACAAATTTTATCTTATTCACTGAAAATTGTAATTTATAAATTAAATAAGAGAATACTTGCAATTAAAAACTTCATTAACTTTGTACTTTTATAATAGAAGAATAATTCATTTTAACAATAATTGTCAAAATATATTTTAACTTTAGTTGCGTACCCTCGTTAACATTTAAAGAGAATAATTACATATATTATGATATAAACTTAATTATATATTTTTAATAAAATTTTGTGAATTATTTTTAAAATTTTATTAGAAAGTAAAATACAAAATTATATATTTGTAAATTGAAGAAATAGTTTTCATTTTAAAAATAGTTTTTTAGGAATAAAATTGAAGTAATAGCATTTAAAATCTATCTTGAAATTTACTATATCTCTTCTTTTGGCATCCTTAATTGCTAATTTTAATATGATTTAGGAAATAAATTTTTAATTGACTCCAATTTCTCAAGAGTATCATCTATAAAAATAAAAATTGATATATAATTATATATATATATATATATATATATAACCACTAAAAGCAAAATAATAAGTATTTCTTGCATCTTCCATTAGTAAAAATATTCAGTACTAAGTTGATACAATTTGTTTATAAATTGTTATAGATCACACTCAAATTATTTTCACAAAATAGATTTCTCTCACCCATCATCAAATTAATATTCACTGGGCAAGTAGGTGGTTGTGGAAACTACATGAAAGTTGCATGATGATCAAGTTGATAATGTCACCACGTAGAATCAATTCATAACTTAAAATTAATCATTTGTATATCCTTTATTTTATAAAAATTAAGAATTTATTTAATATAAATGGATAAGGTTTACACATGAACAAATTCATACATCGATGCGATTATGTCAAAATTTTGACTTATTAATGATAGGTCATGCCATGCACGGATATGGAAGGTTAAATATTGAGTCCATAAACTATATTCTAGTCTTTAAAAATATGTAAATAAAAAGTGCTTTTTTGAGAAGTGTTCACCAAATATGATTTAAATTTGAGAAGTGATTCTCAAGTTTATAAATTAATTAAACACATTTTGTTTTGTATCTCTGTTAATGGATTATTCTAAATATTATTTTAATTTATTATAATAACAGTTTAATCTTTACTTAACAGTTTAAAGAAAGCTAGATCAAATCATTTAATTAACATAATATAAGAGTCAAGTTTAAGTGAAGGTATAATCTAATTAAACATAATGATACGGTATTCTAATGGATAATAATACGCTAAATTTATGTGAAATTAATATTTTTATTTAATTTTCTAATTATATTGTACTTAGAAGTGTAAAATGAATTGGACTAACATGAAAAATAGCGAATAAATTTCTACCAATTTATATTTATAATTAATTAAAACTGTTTTAAAATAATTTTAAAATTATAAAAATCAACAATACCGAAAATAATAATAGTTGTGATATTTTAATAATTTTAATTAATAAAAAATAAAACAAGACAGACATCAATGCCCTACAAATTTAAGTAATTGAGTGTTTATATATAATTTCAGACCCTTAGAATAAATAAATTTGGACTTGGACCCTTGCAAACTTTTACTTTTGACATTTTGGTCCTTTCACAATAACAAGTATGATTCCATCCCTATTAACACATCAATATATGAATGAATTTGTATAAATAACTTATACGAAGAAACAACTTGGCTTTAACTCCCCAGAGTTGCTTCCTGAGGTAGAATTTCTCCTTGAATTTGTTAAGGTAAATTTTCAAACTATGCAACCATATTACATTAATATTGATCTAATAATATTATTATTGATATAAACTTTATTTATATAAATAAATTCAACAAAATTATATTATTGTAACATGTTTTAAATAATTTATTTTCTATGGCCTCCCATGTTCCACGAAAATTAATTAAAATATAATTATTTTTATTTATATATTTAATCATTCCGGGTATTTATATTTTTTTTACTATTTAGTCTATATAAATTTTATTTTTTTCATTTTAACTTCCAACTTGGTATTTATTTTTTATGCTCTAACCTCTGCAATTTTTATTATTTATAGTTTGACCCCCAAAATTTTCAAGTCTAGTTTCACTTTAGACTTGCTGCTAGTATTATATCTTTATCATTTTAATTTGCATTAATAAATTTGTACAAAAATCTATATATATAATAATAATAATACTTTTAATCCAAATTCTTCAAAAAATGTAAAGAGCAAGCAGTGTCTTAGACGAAATTATTGAACAAGTTCATAATTTGTTCATCTCTTTCAAATAAGTATTTAACATGAGCCAATTTATACTATTTCTTTCAAATTATATGCAATTCTTCATGTAAATATTAAATATATTTTACAAATATTCTTTTATGAAATTTTTTTTGTTTAATTAGAAAAATGAAGCCAATGTCATGAAGCTAAGAGTATTCTGATAAATTTAAGAGTGTTAATAATAAATTTAAAATCAATTCAAATAAAAATATTTAGACGAAATTGATATTATTGAAAAAAAATGTTCTTATTAATTTTATTATACCCATTTTTTTTCTTGATAAATATTAAATTAGTTAAGATTTTGAAAGTTATTATTGTTATATCTTCTTGATGCTAATCACTTTTATTGACATTTACAATAATCTCCTTTAACAACATTTAAGAACATGGATTATATCCAAAAAATTTCAATTATATTGCAATTAACTTTTGCATTTAAATGGCAATAATGAATTTTTTTTTTGTTTATGAAGATAAAATATATTAAAAAGGTAACATCAATCTTATAATATCAATCACATTTTTACTATGAATACAAAAATCGTAGTAGAATAAATTGTTCCTAAAATCTAAGCAAGCAAGAGTGCTGGCAAGTAATGGATGGTGAATCAGAGCAAGCAAGAGCGTTGGCAAATAATGGCTGTTGAC
>JAXCLQ010056902.1:0-17287 GCA_035584115.1 Cedrela odorata | reverse complement strand
AATGAAACCATTGAGAAAGACTGTCTTTACATCCATTTGTCATATCTCATAGTCATAATGAGCTACAATAGTAAGTAGTATCCGAATAGAATTTAGCATAGCTAATGGTGAAAAAGTTTTCTCATAATCAATACCTTATTTTTTAGTATAACCCCTTCGCCACTAGTTTAATTTTATAAGTCTCAACTTTTCCATTTTAGCCAATTTTTCTTTTGTAAATCCATTTACAGACAATAGGGACAATTCCCTCTGATGGATTAACAAGTGGCCATAATTAATTAGCATACATGGAGTCCATTTCATATTTCATGGCTTCAAGCCATTTTTTAAAATCGATATTTAATATCACCTCTTCATAGGTTTTAGGATCTTTCCTTTGCATTTCTTCTCCTATCATAAATAATTTAAAATCATTATTAGAAAGAAAGAAATATCTTTGCGGATAACATGATATTCTAGTAGTTCTTCGAAGAGGTTGATCTATAGAAGGCTAAGAATCAGATTAAACATGTTTATCTATATGAACAAGTTCATTTGCATCAACAAGCTTATCCATTTGAGGTTAGTCAACATCAAGCTCTCTAGACTCTTCTAAGAGCTTAATCTTTCTATCTACACCACCTTCCTTAATGAACTGATTCTCGAGGAACTGTGCGTGTCTACTGATTGAAATTCTTTGATTAGTATGAAAGTATAAATAATATATTAAATATTCATTGAGATATCCAATGAATCATCCTTTTTTAGATTTTGCATCTAGCTTATCAGGTTTAACAATTTTAACGTAAGCTAGACAACCCCAAGGCTTCATGTGATTAAAGCTTGGTAGCTTTCCATACCATATCTCATATGGTGTCTTGGTAATTGTTTTAGATGAAGTCCTATTCAAGATGTATATTACGATATTCAGGGCATATCCCCAAAGATATGTAGGTAAATCTAAGAAACTCATCATAGACCATACTATTTCAAGTAAGGTACGATTCCTCATTTTTGATACACTGTTATGCTGAGGTGTATAAGAAAGTGTAAGCTAAGAGATTTTACCATTAAGTTTAAGAAAATCTATAAATTCAGTACTTAAGTATTCTCTACCATAATCAAATTGCAAAATTTTAATACTCTTTCCTGTTTGTTTCTCTACTTCTGCCTGAAATTTTTTGAACCTTTCAAATGATTCAGATTTGTACTTCAATAAGTACACATAACCTTATAGTGAATAATCATCATTAAAGGTTATGAAGTATGAAAAATCGCCCCTAACTATTTCATTAAATGAGCCACACACATATTTGTGGATCAATTCAAGAATTTCATTGGCTTTTTTCCCTTAATTGGCAAAGGGTAATTTGGCTGTTTTTCCTTGAAGATGTGATTCACAAGTTATATAAGGCTCAGAACCCAATGGTTCTATAAGTCCATCAATACCCATCTTTTTAATTCATTTCTCTCCAATATGATATAATCTATGATGTCATATTAATCTTAAATTGATTTCATTTCTAAATATTTTCTTATTAATGGTATTTGTCATGTTAATATCATTTGTCTTAAGAACATACAATCCATTTTGATGATATCACGTTAATAATTGAAATATGAAAATTGATGCTATCAAAATATGTAATTGTGTGTTTTCGGTGATGACTAAGTTTATTGGAATGTTAAATTACTTTGTGATGAATGTATGGATTAAAGTCTTATTTAAAATTAAGAAACTTATTTATGAATATGCTTGTAATCAATCCTTAACAAATCTTTATGAAAAGTGCCTTGAAAACTTAACAAGATCGACATGTGAAAACAAAGGATCGATATATCCTGTGAACGGATCGATACCATTGAATAATAGATCGATACATTTGAAGCAAGTCAATACAACGAAGTAAAGAGATTGATATATGTTAAGGCAGAAGCCTCATATAAAATCCTTAACTTAAACGAATCGATACTCTAAGGAAAAAGATCAATACATGGCAATTCCATAGCATTGCAAAATAATTACAAAGCAAACTAGATCAATACCTGAGTTCAAGGAGATCGATACGTTTCAATTCCAAAGAGTTAGAAATTAATTACAAAGTAAACCAGGTCGATTCATAAAGGTAAAAGGATTGATACTCAGAACTCATATTTAATTTTCGCACAAACAGATCGATACATTGCAAAAAGGGATCAATAACTCCTAAAAATTTAAAGCTCAACGGTTACTTCTACAACATTTATAGAGAACATTAAATGCACCAAACCAAACCGTTAGACTCAAGAGCCTTCACAAAAAGAATGAATATAAATAGAAGACCAAAAAGATAAAGAAAAAGAATAGAGCTTATTGTGAACAATTGCAAAACATTCTTACATGAATAGTGTGTTTCTCTCTCTACTGTAAAATTTTTATTTCTTCTTGTGAGAGAAATTTTTTTTGTACGAGCATATTAATACATTTGCTCTATTGTGAGAGCTTAAAAACAACATTATCATTTTAAAATTGTATTAGGTTCATCTTCACCCAAAGTTAAAGAAGATTATATTGAGTTCCTCTTCACCTAGGAAAAAATAAATGTATGGTTGCCCTTCACCTTAGAAGGAGTTATAGTGGATTTCACTTGACTCGAAGAAATAAAAAGATAGTTGAATCTCAATGGCAATCCATAACAGAGATGGTGAATATAGGCCAAGCATTGTCGAACCACTATAAACTCTGTGTTTGTTTTCTCTCTCTCTACTGTTTTATTTGGTATACTGCATTACATTCATTTTAAGATTTTAATTTTTTAAAATCCCAATTCACCCCCCTCTTGGGTGTTACCAACTAGGCCAACAAGTGCTATCAGAGCCTAACTCAGTGAAATAGGATTAACAACCTTCAGAAATAGATCAAAAATGGCATCTAGTAGCAACCTTGTACAAGTGGTTGAGGGACAATCTACAAATAGGCCACCATTCTTTAATGGAACCGATTATGCCTACTAAAAAAAGATGATGCAAATCTTCTTGACAACTCTAGATTTTAAAATTCTAAACATTATAAAAGATGGGTACTTTATACCCATAAAAGAGGATGTACTAACTAGAGCAAAAAAATTAAAGTCAAAGAGAGAATGGACACTTGAAAAGAGAAATAGATTCACTCTAAATGGTAAAGCCATAAATATATTTTATTGTGACTTAGATAGAGCTGAATTTAATAGAATTTCAAGATGTGAAACTGTTAAGTCCATTTGGGACATGCTTGAGGTCACATATGAAGGCACTAGTAGAGTTAAAGATTTAAAAATCAACATGTTAGTTCATGACTATGAATTGTTTAAAATGAAACCGCGTGAAAGTATTAAAGATATGTTTACTCGGTTTACTGACATTACTAATGAGCTTAAAACTTCTGGTAGATCTTATTTTAATGTAGATATTGTTACTAAAATCTTAAGGAGTCTACCTAGAAGTTAGAAAGCCAAAGTGACAGCGATTAAAGAAGCAAAAGACTTAAGAAAATTATCACTTGAGAAGCTTCTCAGATCACTCATGACTTATAAGTTGGAAAACAAATGAAATGATGATGGAGATAGAGAAAATGGAAAGAAAAACGTCACCTTAAAGATTACTAAAAAGGAAGAAGAAGATAATGAAAGTGAAGAAGAATTCAAGGAAGATGAATTTCTTCTTATGGCCAATAAACTGAAAAAGTATTTCAACAAAGATGGGCATAAGGGAAGAAATTGGAGAAGAAGAGACTTCTCAAGAAATAAAAAGTTCAAGAGGAACAATGAAAAGGAGAAGGAAAAGGAAAAGAATGAGAAATCATTTGCTATGAGTGCAAAAAACTAGGGCATACGAAACCCGAATGTCCACTAAGGAAGGATAAGAAGGATAAAAAAAGGCAATGAAGGTGACATGGGATGACTCATCAAGTGAAGAAAACACCTTATCATCGAAAAATAAGCGAGCCAATTTCTGCCTCATGGGAAAACAAAAGAATCAGGTAATTTCTTTTGACAAAAATTCTTCTTACTATGACAGATGTACAAGTAGTGATAATGATAACTTACTAGAAAATGATTTGTATGCAATATATGAAGAACTTAGAGATGATTTTCAGAAACTATTTGTTAGGCATAAAGAAGTAAAGAAAATGAATTCCTTAATACTAAAAGAAAATGATTCATTAAAATTAAAAGTTAGTGAACTTGAACTTAAAAATAAATCTAGCATGTCTAAGGAATGTATCTCATTAAAAGATGAAAATAAGATCATGAAAGATGAAATAACTTCTCTTAAAGAAATGTTAGCAAAATTCACATAAGAAAAAGAAACCTTAAATAAACTCTTAGGTAATCAAAGGTTAGTATTTGATAAAGCCGGACTTGGATACATGTAAGGAACGAAACAAAAAGCCTATGTAAACTACTTTATGAAATCCACACAACAAGTAACATCTTCTATTACTTGTCATTATTGCAATAGGAAAGGTCATTGTAGCAAAATTCACACAAGAAATAGAAACCTTAAATAAACTCTTAGGTAGTTAAAGGTTAGTATTTGATAAAGCCAGACTTGGATACAAATAAGGAATCAAACAAAAAGCCTATCAAATTATTTTGTAAAATCCACACAATAAGTAACATCATTTATTTACTTGTCATTATTGCAATAGGAAAGGTCATTATAGCAACACATGTCTACATAAAAAAAAATAAGTATAATAGACCTAAAATGATGTGGGTACCTAAGGGAACAAAATTAAAGGAAACCATGAATGTTAAGATGACCAAGAATTTCAAGCGTAGAACTAATGCTTATGAACCCAAAGTCACTTAGGTACCAAAATAAATTTGTCTATTTTATAGGTATCGCATGTGAAGAACAATAAGTATAAAAATAAGTTATTCCTCGATAGTGATTGCTCAAGACATATGACGAGAAATAAGAGACTACTTCTTCATTTAAATAAAGAAGAACGAAAAAGATGTAATCTTTAGAGACAATAGCCGAAGCAAGGTGAAAGGTATTGGTATCATTGGTATTAATTCAATTTCAATTAAAAATGTCTTGTATGTTAAAGGTCTAAAGTATAACTTACTTAGTATTAGTTAATTGTATGATTATGGATATAAAGTGGTGTTTATTAACAAGAATTGGGTAGAACAATGCTAAGTGAATATAATCTACTCGAATACTTTTGGGCTGAGGCTATAAACACCATATGTCACATAATAAATAAGGTTCTAATTAGAAAAATATTGAACAAAACTCCATATGATCTAATCTTTTAGAGAAAACCTAAGATTAAATACTTTAGAGTGTTATGATATAATTGTTATATTTTTAATACTAAAGACAATCTTGGAAAATCTGAACCCAAATCTGATCTAGGAATATATCTAGGATACTCCTCCAAAAGCAAAGCCTATAAAGTTTTCAATGAGAGAACTCAAGTCGTGAAGGAAATGGTGCATATAACGTTTGATGAATTTAATCCCGACTTAGCTAAATTAATTGCTAAAGAAAAAGAAAAGGAATTGGAAGTTATTGAAAACTTGAAAAATTTGAACTTAAATAATACATCTTTAGAAAAAAATAATGAAATTGTAGAAGAAGAGAAAGCCACTAAAGAACTTCTCAAAGCATGGAAATATGCATCTAATCATCAAAAAGAATTAATAATAGGAAATGCCTCACAAGGGGTCAAAACTAGAAAAAAGACAAGACTAATAAATGAAAATCTAGATGAAGTTCGAAACATAGCATTTATCTCTCAAATCGAGCCAAAACAAGTTGAAGAAGCCATAGAGGATGAAAATTGGTTAATGGCTATGCAAGAAGAATTAAATCAATTTCAAAGAAATGAAGTTTGGACATTCATACCTAAACCTAATGATTATCCAACTATAAGTGCAAAATGGGTGTTTAGAAACAAACTCAATGAGAATGGGAATATCTCTTAAAATAAAGCTAGACTAGTGGCAGAACGATATAGTCAAGAAGAGGGAATAGACTATGATGAAACATATGCTTCTGTAGCTAGATAAGAAACCATTAGAGTGGTTTTAGCCTTTGCATGTTACTAAGACACTCTATGGTTTAAAACAAACACCTAGAGCTTGGTACGAAAAACTTAGTGAATTTTTGCTAAAACATAACTTTATTATTAAAATCAAATATGATGATATTTTATTAGTTCAAATTTATGTTAATGATATCATCTTTGAAAGCACAAATAAGTCCTTGTACATTGAATTTTTAAATCTTATGAAATGTGAATTTGAAATGAGCATGATGGGAGAAAAAAATTTCTTTTTAGGACTTCAAATTAAACAAACAAATGATAAGATTTATATCTTCCAATTAAAATATATTAGAGAATTCTTAAGAAAATTTGATATGATAGAGAGCAAATCCATTCAAACTCCTATGAGCACTTTTATTTCATTAAATAAGAATGAAATAAGAAAGAATGTAAATCAAAAGCTATATAGAGGCTTGATAAGATCACTACTTTATTTGACTACCTCTAGACCCGACATTCTCTATAAAATGTATGAATGTGCTAGGTTTCAATCCAGTTCCAAGGAATCACATCTTGTAACGGTAAAATGAATTTTTAGGTACTTAAGAGCCACATCTAATTTAAAATTATTTTATCCAAAGGATAATGAGTTTAGCTTAAAAGGCTATTCGGATGCCGACTATGGAGGATGCAAAATGGATAGAAAAAGTACAAGTGGTACTTGTTACTTCTTTGGAAATGCATTAGTATCTTGATTTAATAAGAAACAAAACATAGTTGCACTTTCCACTACTAAAGCTGAATACATATCTGTAGGTAATTGTTATGCATAATTATTATGAATTAAACATCAATTATAAGAGTATAGATTAGAACTTAGTCTAATTCCGATTTTATATGATAACACAAGTGTCATAAATTTGACTAAGAATCTCGTTCATCATTCTAGAACTAAGCACATGAAAATTCGTCACCATTTCATTAGTGATCATATTAGTAAAGGAGATGTTTGCCTAGAATATGTCGATACAAATCTTCAATTAGCTGACATCTTTACTAAGCCACTTGATAAGGATCATTTTTGTGCAATTAGAAATAAGTTAGGGGTGATGAAATTGATTGATTGATATTTGAACTTGTTTATGCTTGATTTCGGTTCTTTTTTTTTATTTGCGCAAAAGAATCTATACATAATTTTACTTGTATCGATACCTTAACAAAGGATCGATATCTTCTTGTAGATATATCGATAACATAAAGAATTTAGATTCAATATCGATATAATTGACATCGTATATCAACACCAAGCCAGAACTCCAGCATGTATCGATACCTTACATATATGTATCGATACACCAAATTGTAATGAATACACTATAAATGCATATTTTTCAAGTTAAGCAAAAATTCAAAATTTATAAAATTAACCGCCAAAAATTTGGTGCATGGTTGACATGTGTCATCATGCCACCATGTATTGATATCTTTTAAAGCTATCTATAGAATATATCGATACCTTGCTACAAAGTATCAATATATCAATAAAATGTATCGGTATTTTATCGCTTTTCATTAAAAATTATCGATAACTCTTGAAGTCAAATCGATACATATTCTAGATCCAAGGAAAGATTAATACTTTTCTTTTTAAAGTATTAATACCTTTATGCACGTTTTCGTCTAAATAAGGCAAAATCCAAAAATTTTATCTCTCATTCAAAACACTCTCTCACTAGAATCAAAAACCCTAGCCTTCTGAAATCGAAAATTCCAGCTCTCTGAATCTTTCAAACTCTCTCAGAATAAACTAAAAAATGCCTGAGACAAAGAATCTCGAAGTTGGACATAAGAAAAAACCTAGGGACTGAACCCTCATCCTTCAACCTAGATTTCCAAAACTAAGAGGCAAATGATTGATACCTCTCTCTCTCTTCCTCAACCATAAAGTGAGTCCTAGCCAAGTTTTTGACTTCAATCTTTTACTCTCTATAAAATTTCCATACCTGAAAACATTCGAAGACTTTGGATGGATTAACTACCTTAGTTTACAGGGGAAATATTTTGACAGCCTTGTCAAAATGTTTTATTAAACTTGATGCCAAAGACCCTCAAATAAGGAAAGCATGAATGATAGAATTCACAAGCATTATATGAAAGCATTCCTTGTAAGTGAATGCCAGTGTTCTATCCCGCATAACTAGTGTACCAGAAGAGGGCATTTCTTATCCAGCCATTGCGTTTCAACCCTTTGAAGTGTGCAAAGTAATTTATGAACTGGATAACAAACTAGTTTGTTTAGGCATTCACGAGCGCATTCTTCACCTAATCGTCTCCTACAATCTCAACGCACGTTTTGGACGCTACTCGGAGACAACAAATGAGGATATATGGTGAATGCATAGTATCATGGAAAGAAAGCAGCTTGATTTGATTTCATGAATTTTAAATGCAATAGTGAGGACAACCAAGTCAAAAGCCAGCCACCTCCACTACGGATACGTAATTTTCGCCATCATTCACTAGAGTCTGTTCTAGATCCATGTTGAGATAGACACTATCAAGGCCTCAGCTGCTACTACATTATCGAAGACCACACTCCGGCATATGTATTATGAGTAAAGAGCGGACGGAGAGTGGATGCTTCAGGCTCGTTACTATTACATGCACAAAAGGGGTCAAGATGAACCACAAGAGCAACCACCCATTAAGCATGTATTTTAACCAATAGATGATTTACCGACACCGATAAATGTACCTGAGACTGCAATTTCAACAGCTCTAAACTCACAATCACTTCTATCAACTGCACTGCTGTCCATCTTAGAGGACATAAGAGCCAAGATGACGCAAATGGAAGAGCAGGTGAACATTATTATTAAAAATCAAGAATGCATGAAGAGGATGACAAATTAGACATGCATGCTAAGAACATTTCATAGCTTGCAAGATTTTCATGGTAATCTTTCAAAATAAAAACTGAATTTGTAAGATGGAATTGATATGTTTACCTTAAGATAAAGGAGTAGTAGACTTAAAGAACACAAGCCCCCCACAATTTTTCGCCCTTGATGCATAATGAAAGGAAGAGGTTTTTGAGAGAAAAAGATATGTTTTTCTTCCAATTTTTTTAGTGCTTTTCACTTAATGAAAATTTTGAAAGACTTTGGTTTTTATAGTTAGGGCTGATTTGTAAATATTTTATTTGCATGGGAGTCCTTGTAAAATCTAATTTTAGTAAAAATTATCCTATGCTTTACAACTTAATATATGGACAATCACTTATTATCATAAAGGTATGGAAACTACACTAGTCTGCATTTTTAACTCCTAGGTATTTATTATAAGTCATTTAACTTTTAAAAGATTAATATTTAGTTCCTAATAAATATTATTAAGTATCCTTTCAATTAAATATAATTAATCTAATTAATTATTGTAAGTCTATTTAACTCTTAAAATACCTTATCTAATTTTATGTAACACTTACATAAAATAATCAAAATCCTTATTATTTTAGGATAGTGCTAGCCTCTTTTTAAATAATCTGTACCCTTTCACATCAAGTATTGTTGTGACCTTGAGGGACCCCCATGAATTAGCCATGTCCCAATTTTGGATCTCATCCAAAATTAATTATGAAAACACTAACTATGGTTGACATTTAGCAACATACCATAACCCCTAAAACGCAGCGAGTTTAATAACTTCATCAAATCCCATTTTAATATAAACTATCATATTTACTATGTAGGTAATATTCTTCCGTCGTCTGTATCCTTATCGAGTATAGATTCACAGATGTCAAAATCTTGAACTCGATTTCTCTATAAACCGTCAATCGCTATGTCCAAAACTTGTTATCGTGAACTCTTTGCATGACTAATAATCACTCTGGCCAAAGATTTATTTTTTCGACATTTATGGACGCTCGCCTTAAGAACTCGGATACGAATAGAGTTAGCAGAAACTCTAATCCTAAAATTCTAAGTCAATAGATTTTTGTACGTGACATGGCTAGCCTTATACGTATACACCATATGAACAATACGCATCTATACCATATTCAACCACGATGTCTCAGGTCAAAAGATTACATTGTACACTAATATGACCAAACAATTAATCATTGACATCATGCTATTCCATGTGATTTATTGTTTCTTTTGGTCATGTTCGATAAACGATTCTCTAACCGTGAATCCACAATAATGCCCCAGTAACATGACTATCATCGTCATCCAGACTTATATCAACTTTTGATATCTTTTTGAAAGCATTCAGTGTGCCCACTATACAATATTATTGCCCAAATAATATTGTTTCTGTAGGGAACACTTTTGATAAGAACATTTACTGTAAATATTTTATCTAGACTTATCATATTCATAAATTATTTATAACATGTATAAATAGTTGAAACACCATACAAATGTGAATCAAGAATAATTCTTTTATTTATTAAAAATAATAAATATCTTATTACAAACTAATTGCTAAGAAACCTATAACACGATTTGTTTCTAGGGTATATACTAACAACTATGATGGCAAACTTCGACAAGCGACTCACAAGAATTAAATCAATGGTCACCACCCAAATACACAAGATTGAAGAGCACCGTGGTTGACCTGATCAAGCCATTATACAGCTTGGGCAGTTTGGACTTCAGTTTCGAAGCGAAACCAGGCAATTGATGTAAAGTTTAGCCAGAGCTTCCACACCTGCACCACAATATTGCAGCTCTATAGCCTCTACCTCTGGACCTCGACCTCCTTCCCACGCCTTACAACTAAGCTCCTCCCGTCCCATCCAATTAGACGTTGATAGTGATAGTTCAAACGATATTATGCTAGGTTGTATGTAGTTATTTTTAGGCTATGTTCATATCTATTCAATGTTAGTGTTTTGTGATTTTGTGATCTTACATTGTATTATTGATGAAATGAGAACTAAAATTTCCATGACTTCCTTGTGGTTTTTTATTATTTTTTATTTTGACTATTGTTTGACAATTTGTGTCTTTTAATTTCCTTTTTTGATTACTGACAAAAAGAAGGAGCAGTGAACTGAAACTTTTGAATTAAACTCAAACGTAAAATCATAACAAACAGAGAGAGAAATAAAGGAATAAAGGGGAGAGAAATGAATTTTTAATCGTAACAAAAAGGGGGAGTAAAATAGTAAAACTCACTTATTTTGTCATCATCAAAAAAAGAGAAGATTGATGATATTATATTAATAATTGAAATATGAAAATTGATGCTATCATAGTATGTAATTGTGTGTTTTCAATGATGATAAGTTTATTAGAATGTCAAATTACTTTATGATGAAAGTATGGATTAAAGTCTTATTTAAAATTGTAAAACATTCTCAAGAACATTCTCACATGAATAGTATATTTCTCTCTCTATTGTAAAATTTTTATTTCCTTCTTGTGAGAGAAATTTTCTTTATACGAGCATATTGATACATTTGCTCTATTGTGAGAGCTTAAAAACATTATTATCATTCTGAAATTGTATTGGGTTCATCTTCACTCAAAGTTAAAGAAGATTTTATTGGGTTACTCTTCACCCAGAAAAAAGTAAGTGTATAGTTGCCCTTCACCTCAAAAGGAGTTGTAGTGGATTTCATTTAACTCGAAAAAACAAGAAGATAGTTGAACCTCAGTGGTGATCTATAATCGAGAGAGTGAATGTAGACCAAGCATTGTCGAACTACTATAAACTATGTATTTGTTTTCTCTCTCTACTATTTTATTTGGTATACTACATTGCATTCATTTTAAGATTTTAATTTTCTAAAATTTCAATTTACCCCCTCTTAGGTGTTGCCAACTGGGCCAACACATTTATATTCAGACTGATGCTAACTAATTTATTTCTTAAATAAATACAACATTTACATCATTCAAAAGTAAAAGTGTAACCTTGCTTACACAATAAATTGACAAACAAAATGTTTCTATTAGTTATATCAAAATACATAACTTTGTACATTACAAAAGTACGGCCCGAAGGTAAAACTTGTCTGCATGTCCCTAAGTAGCTAGCAGTAATTGTTGTTTCATTTGCCATCTTCAATGTCATTGCACCATTCTCCAGTAACTATTTACTGTGAATGTCCTATAACGACATACAAATATGTAAGGTGGTAGCTGAATCAATAATCCAAGAATATGAATATAAAATAACACTTAATTCAATTTCTATAACACGATAAGAAAGCATACATTGTGCCCTTCTTTGTCTTAAGCTCCCTAGGTAAAGAGGACAATTCATTCTCCAATGGCCTAGCTTCTTGTAACGATGACACTTATCATTTGCCTGGCTTTTTACAACAAGCTTGCCTTTGTCCTTGTCCTTTCTCTTTTTCTTGAAGACACCTCTTTTTGGTCTGTACCCAGAGGTTTTCTTACCCTTTTTATTGAACGTCTTTTTGGAAAATACTGTGGCAAGAATATTCTTCTTTCCTTTCCCTTTTGAAGTTCTTTTATAAAAAAAAAAAAACAATTTCTTTCATAAGTTCGAGGAGAGAATGTTCCAGTTTGTTCATGTTATAATTTGTAACAAACTGGTTAAAGCTAAGAGGGAAGGACTGAAAGATCATATCCATCTATAGTGTGAAGTCCATAAAGAACCCTAAGGCTTCAAGTTGTCCTATGAGGATGATTATCTTCATAAGATGGGACTCTGGAGTCACTCCGGAATTAAGCCTTATTCTAAATAGGGCAGTGGACAACTCACACTACCTAGTATTGGAACTCTCCTCAAACAACTCCACTAAAGAGAGATAAATATCAGAGGCATCTTGCATATCCTCATGCTGGGCCTGCAAGTTATAACTCATTAAGATTAGCATATAAGATGTAACATCCGCAATTTTTTTAGTTATATGAAATTTGAAATTAGAGATTTATGAGGGGTAAATTGGTAAAAATATTAAGGGTAAATTTGGACTTTCATATGAAGCATTTTGTAATAGAAATATTATGGAAAGATGGACCAAATTGTTTAAATTTAAAATTTAAGAACTTGATTGGTAGACTTTGAGAAGTTGAAGGACTAAAATGATAATAGCTAAGCAAATATCTTTATAAAACCTAAAACTCTCTACACTCTTCGTTCTTCTTCCTGGCAATCTGTAACTCTCTTCCTCTCTTTAAAAATTGGCTTTCATCCATTAAAAATCAAGATCTTCTCAAAGGTTTCAAGCTTATTTAGTAATTAAAGTGAGTTTCTTCAATTTCTCTAACTAGTTTTCATGATTTTGTAGAGGCATTTAGTTGATGAGCATAAGAAATTTGAAATATCATATATCTAGCATGAATTTATGTTTAATTAGTTAGGATTAAAATAGGATTTGAAAGTCTAAACAAGAAAAGAAAATGATTGGCAAAAACAAGGGAATTAAACTTTCTGAATAGGGGTCCATTTTGGTATTTCTAGGCTTGAGGTTGATGTGTTTGTATTTTTTTTATATTCTTCCTAAAAACTAGACATCTCAAGGAAAATTTTGGTCTTTAATCACCTTAATCCAATAAGTAGAGAAATAGTTATGAATTGTTGAAGTGGACTAATCTATAGGAATCCTTGTTATAGTGTACGCTCGGGAATTTGAATAAATCTTCAGGATTTTGTTCTTAAAGTTTAAATGAGTTATTTTCCCTTAAATTATACTTGTCTATGGAATTTATTTAATTAGAATCACCTCAAAATAAGTTACCAAAATAATGTTATGATTTTTTAAAGTTAGGACATCAACATGGAATTCAAGCTAGATTTTAATATTTCAAGAAATTTGTTATAGACGGAGGATTGATGATTATGGATTATCATGGCTTATGAATGTGTGGTTATTTACTAATATTTGATGATAGTTTAGTATATATAAAAAGAAATAGAAAAGAATTGAGTAATAGAAGGAAGAAGAAGAAAGAAGAAAATGATGAATTGTGGAAGAAAAAGGGAATGGGAATATTGAAGGGATTTAGGCAATCTAAGTAAAATAATTATTGACTAATATATATATATATATATATATAGATTATGTAGATATACCTCGCGTGCGAAAGGGATTAGACACGTGGATAGCGAAATATGAAAAAATTCGACGATCTTTGTGAGTATATAATTTATATGACATATTTTAATTAATTATGTATATAAACCTTGAACTATTTCTTTATATGTACGTATTGATTTATAAGACGAAAGCATTTTATAGATATGAACATGATTTACAATTTTTAGGTATTAAAATATTCTTAATTCTATTTTGAGCAAGTATATAATTGTTAATAACTCTTATGATTTATTAATATGATTTACAAGAACATGTTTATGGATGAGATGTATAGGTATGACATTATATGATTTGGCTCTACCCAACCTAGTGTATAAGAGTATGTTCGTGATTGGAATATGGAAGTTGTATGCTACAACTTCATGATGTGAGCCATCTCTAGAGTCCCTTATTCTGTTTGATAGATTTGAGAGCTGCATGCTACGCCTTCTTGGCGAAAGCCACCTCTAGAGTCTCTATCCAATACATTATCCCTTTGGGGGCGCATCATACTACACATATGCCTTTAAGGCGTGTTTATGGTGTTATAGGCCTTCGGGGCCGGCTACTAGTATGCTGTCTTTCTATGGATTTCCATGGTTAGTTTATGCATATAAATTATACATGATAGTAAGAGAAGCCTAAGACATGATGCTTGGATTGATTATTATGAAATTGTTCTACATGATCCTACAACAAATATTTTTATTTATGATAAAAAAAAATATTCCTCTACATGGTATTTGTACATATCCTCTAAATGGCATTCTTAAGATTTATATTAATTTTGTCATCATTGCTTTTATATATTAAAATGTTATGCTATATCAAATCATGATTTTATTAAAATATTTTTAACATGTCTACTCACTGAGATGTATAATCTTATTCTTTTAAATTTTTTTTTCCCTTTTAGGTAATTGATAGAGTGAAAAGTTATTGCCTTCCTCAGTTTCAACAGTTAAACATACTTGACATAGTGGGCATCTATTTTACACTAGTTTAGGAGTTTAGAGTTCATTTTGTTGATGTAGTTGTTATCTTATTATGGCTTATGGGTTTGTATAAGTATATATATAAACATATAGAAATTCGTATTATAAATCATAAGGAGAATATCTTGATCTTATACATAAATTGATGAGGTTATATTTGAGAATCGTATACATTATGATAGAGATGAATTTCCTAGAGGATACTCTGCTAAAATTTAGGTTGATATTCCAGTTGGGGTGTTTCATAAGATCTTACTTTAAGATTATCATCCTTTTATTTTTGGAAGGTCTCTCTCTCCTCAGGTGAAGACTTATCAGAGAGAGTTTTGGGAGTAGGCCCATGAAAGACATAGCTAGCTTTCTCAGAATCCATGACTATTCTGAAATTTCTATACCAGACCTTGAAGTTAGGTCCAATAACTCTATCATTGTCAAGGATTTTTAATTAAGGTTTAGACATTGAATGTGTATCACTTGATTGAGTTTCAATGTTTGCGTATCTTTAGGAAAAGAAATATATTAATATATGTGAGTATATATCATATTATTCAGTTTTAAACTTTAAACTAAATAGTGCTCCCACTATTTTAATTATATCTTATATTCCCTCATATAGAAATATTGTAATGGTATTATAGGTTTTTCATAGGTAATCACATTCTTATCAAACTTATAAAACCTCACCTAACAGTTATTGGCCAAATAAGTCCAACAATCCATAAACACATTTTTGTTTATAACTTACTACAAAGCATAATCAATCAACTTCTAGATCCAAGACACCTCACCTAACAGTTATTGGTGTATTAACGTAGTTCGACTGATCCCAATGCATTTTCATAAATAGGTATGCAATCAAACTCTCACCTGACAATTATTGATGTTTGATGCTCCCTATAAAGAAACAGAGCAAATAGATCATGACATCCTGTGATAGCCCTTAAGAGTTATTAGGTTACCCTATTATAAATGTCTATAATCTACTTACTGCATTTAAAGGTTTAAGCCTAATATTTTATTAAGGAAGATTTTCATTTAGGTCTCATTTTTTTGTTTAGTGATGGGATTTAAATTCTATATCATTTTAGAATCTATAAAATGATATCAATTTTATATCTTTATCCATTACTGTTTGATCACATCAATTTAATTAATTTATTATTAATATTGTTGTTCAAATTACTCCCACTAAAATTTTATTATTTCTAGATCAATTAAAGTTAATTGAAATCATTATTCAATTATATTTTAATTTGGAGTATTTTTTTTTCTTTCTAATTAAAGCAAGTCCAGGCCCAAAATTTTTAATTTCAATAAATTTAATTTTCAACAACAAAAAATACTAATTAAATTATTTATTAATGTGAGTTGAGTTGTGGCTAAATAATAAATTATAATAATCAATAATTATTTATTATTAAAAAATTGAACACGTTCAAATTTTGCATTTTGGTCCCTACGGGTAAATTACGTAATATTTTCCAATATATACATATGCAACCAAATCATGCAAAAATATTACAAACATATTAAAACAAAAAAACATGCCAAGACATGTTAATCAATTTTAATAACATATATTAACATGGTTTTCCATAAAATCACAATAAATCATATTTCTCATGATTTTCTAATATATTATTAATAAAATAATAATTTAATCACATCAAATACAATTATTTCATGTTCAAATATATCTATATGAATGTTAACACATATTAAACATCATTAACAACATGTATTAACATATATATATATATAATCACAACAAATCATATTTTTCATGATTTTTCCATATTATTACCAACAAAACGAGCCACAATTCTCTCACATATGAACATAAATATAATATCCAACACATATATATTCTAAAGCTTGCATTAAAACTTATTTTAGTGGCTCTAATTGTCACACCCCCATCTATGGGATCCAATGTGAAAACCGTCACAGACCCTCTAGACACATTCTTATCCCTGAACATGTCACTCATGCCTGTAAAACTGTTTGGGTATCTGTACCTTGTATACTCATTTACATGCATCTCAAAATAAGTTCCAAAATAGTTCATAAACACATTCACATACATATGTCTATCTGAGACAGTTTTCAAATCATCGACCATGGGCATATATTTAATTTAAGATGAAATATTAATATGCAACCCAAGAGGGGGGGTGAATTGGGTTTCTAAGCTTAACTTGACTAAATTTCGATTTTGCT
>JAXCLQ010056881.1:0-17289 GCA_035584115.1 Cedrela odorata | reverse complement strand
AATAATATATGCATATTTCATTAAAGTACCTATATATGTGATATATGTGATAATGTGCATGTATATGAGATATATGTGTGCATGGGTATTTAAATTAAATTGTTTAATTTTTATTTGCCTTTAAGTTTATATGCAATATTAAGGGTGAATGATTTGATGTTTGTCTATAATTGATGGATGATAATTAGATTAGAGGGTTTGATCATGGGTATAAAATGATTTATTAAAAATATTCAAGGGTTGTTTTATATATATATATATATATTTAATTCATTTAAGGCATGTAATATTGAATAGTTAAATTATTCATGTAATTCAGGCCTACGTGCCTTATATCTATTTTGTAAATAAATAATAAAGATGAAGACCTGAAGTATCGGATGTGATCCGAAGAGGAGATAAGAAAGACTAAAGAATTGTAACTTTTAGTAAATAGTTTATTTTAGGTTGTAATTTTTGAAAACCCTATGATCAACCCATATGCTTTTAGTATGCATATAGGATATGTATATTTATGAATGCTCCTAATAAACCAACAAAAAGAATGAAAATGATTAAATTTAAAGGTTAAACCTAATAAATCTCTCTAAAGAAAAATTATTAAACCTATGCCTCCCATTGTGAGGTAACCAAAATTTTCGCTATAAATGTCTATATTCCAAGATTCTATTATGTGAGGGATATGACATTTATATCCTAAAGGTTGGTTACTTTGTTCTTGGCTGAATACTTTTGCTTTGCCCAAGATTCTATTATGTGAGGGCTTGGTGAAAGTATCGTTTTAAGAAAGCATAGTGGTTCGGGTTTAACTAGCTTAGGAGACCAAGATTTCTATTATGTGAAGTTTCCGAAGCTAGGGCAAAAGAAATAAATGATACCTTGTATAGCGATACAAAAGGAAAAGTATTTCCTTCTTGCTAAACTCGAAAGACCAAGATTCTATTATGTGAGGTCAACTAGGTGAAACGAGAATTTGATTCCACACTAGAAATAAACTAACAACTATTTTCGGATTCTACTTAAGGAAGTGTAGGGTCCGAATAAAATAGTGGGAGCTAATGAGATTAGTAAGTTGACAAGTTTAAATGATTACAGATATTAATAAATTTTTATTTCTCTATTCTTGCAAATAATTTTTATTGTGATATATTATAAAACCGTTTATAATGGCAAATGCATCACTGCTTATGATCATAGACAAATATACTCTAAATGGAACAAATTATAAGGAATAATTGAGAAATCTTAGAATTGTTCTAGATTTCGAAAACATGGCTTATATTTTAGAAGCTTCTCTCCTTATAGAGATAGGGGAAAATGCCACACCTAAGGATATAGAAATATTCAATTGGTGGAAAGAAGACAATAGGAAAGCGAAAAATTATATGCTTGCTTCGATGAATTAGGAGCTCCAAATGTGATTCAAAAATGTTTTGACCACATACTAGATAGTACAGTCCTTAGAGGAACTATATCAGCATAATTCTTTTGTTACTTAATATAATCTATGTGTTAGTATGATTAATCAAAAGCTGAGGGAAGGGGTACTGCCAAATGATCATGTTATTAAGATAACTAATAATCCGACACAACTTGAGGTCTATGCGTAACGCCTGCAATTTTAAAAATTTGTAACTGTAATCTCCACAATATTTGAGAAATTTAATTGAATATTTGATATTATTTGTTTAATTAAAAATTATATGTAATTTGAACTTTTTGGTGAATGATTAAATTTTGAGTTTAAAATAGTTTTATTTGTTTAATTCTAAAATTAATGTTATAAAGTTATAAGTGAATTTTGGATTAAGAAAATAGTGTTTTGATTAATTTTAGAATTAATTGTAAAGATTTTGAAACATAAAAAGTATTTTAAATTTTTTTTAAAGGACTAAAATGAAAGCTTTACAAAGTTTTAAGCTATTTTTATAATATTAAAAATAACAGGGGACCTAATTGATATTTTATATTCCACAATATAACACAATTTGAGTTCTTCTTTCTCCATTGCTGCAGCAGCCTCCGTTTTCTTAACAAAAAATTTTGTTTCCCTTTCTTTCTCCAATTCTGGCTTAATTCCTCCGAATTCAAGCGTTTTTCTTTCAAATTTCAATTACGGGTTGCGAGAATCCGGAAAAAAGATCTGGTTAGGTAAGAGGATCATTAGTGGGAGTGGTTACCCTCCCATTGTTGAAAGTAAATCGTGCATGCACTTTTAATGCTTTCGAAAATCATGTGATATTCAATGTTATGCTAAAAATGGTGAATTTTAATGTTTTGGTATGCTGAGATTGTTTTTATGAAATGAAAATTGAAAATGATGAATTTTAATGTTTGATATGCTGATATCACATGTATGAAATGATTGTTGAAAATGATGTCAATGTGTAAATGTTAATTAATGAAAATGATTTTATGGCTCTAGTTGTTAGTTAATGTTTATTCTGAGCTATTCAGAATTCTATTTAACGTGCAATGCACGTTTCTGTTAGAATTGATATGAAAATATTCGCTTTAAGCAGAACACGTGATCACATTCTAAATCCGGATCACCGTGGGTGCAAGTAACACTAACTGACTATGCCATTCTGAAAATATTTGAAATATAAATGAATTTCTGTGTTAATTGATAGTTTGAAAATTCATTGATCCGGTTGTGCAAATATGATTGCTTTGACAAGAAAAGAAATATGAAAGGTTTGAAAATGTATTGATCTATTTGAGTATTTATATTCTGTATCATATCGACATATGAAAAACTTGTATGGTTTACTTACTGAGATGTTATCTCACTCTTTATTGTAAAAATTTTATTTTTCAAAGTATAGTACGTAGAAGTGACAAAGGACGCGTGCAAGGTTAGTTAGGTATAGATGAAAATCTTGGTTATATGTGTAATTAATAGAGTAATTATAAGTTTAAGAACTAGTTATATAGATAACTCTTTGTATATGTAAAAAATTTAGAAATTGTAGATATTTAAGAATTATGTAATAGTAACACTCTTTGTATGAAATAATGTAGCATTATGTAATAATGATTAATTGAATAAATATAAGAATGGGGTGTTACACTATGGCATGGTGTTTACGCATTAGTTTAAGGTGAATATGATTCTCCAATCACTATCACTAAGCTTTAAACCCTTCATTACAAATTTTAATCTCAATAGGATTGAAAGGTAGTTACCTGAACTGCTTAATGAGCTTCAAGACTACTATAAGCAAATAAATAAGAGTAAGGTGCATGAAAATGTTTATGCTGCCACTTCTAGCAGGTCCAAGCCCAAAAGGCCAACAAAGAAAGGGCCAAAAGTTGTACCCAAAAAGAAGGTTTTTAAGAAGCCAGTGGGCTAGGCTGAGAAGAAGAAAAAGCCAAATGATAAAGAAAAATGTTTCCACTGCGGAAAGAATAAACATTAGAAAAGAAACTGTCCTCAATACTTGAAGAGCCTTAAGAAGGCAAAAGCAAGTAATTTTCATTGTCAAATGATAGAATATGAATTATGTATTAATTCAGATAATCATTCCTGAATATTAGATTCAGCTGCTACATCCCACATTTGTATGTCTATGCAGGTACTTCATAATAGTTCTGAAGTAGCAGTGGGAGATGTCATTTTGAATATGGCTAATGGATAGAGCAAGAGTTGCAATAGAAGCCATAGGTACATCTTTTGTTAGACTAGAATTTGAGCATGTAATTAAATTAAATAAAGTACTGTACTTTAAATCTGCCTCAAGAAACATTATTTCTATTTTAGTACTATGTAAGGATGATTACAATGTACATTTTAATAGTAATGAATGTTTATTATATTTTAGAAATATAATTGTGGGCAAAACACTTAATATAAATGGTTTGTATGTGCTTGAAATGAATGTTTATGATTCTATCAGCACTATCACTAATACGAGAACCCAAACATAATCAAATCCTAAAATACTATGGCATCATAGGTTATGTCATATAAGAGAAAAACGACTAACACAGCTTGGAAATAGTAGGCTTATAGGCCTATTGGGTTGTGAACCCTATCCAACCTGTGAGTCTTGTCTCTAGGGAAAAATGACCAAGTCCCCATTTAAGAGTAAAAGGGAACGGGCCAATGAACTATTAGAACTCATATATACTGATGTTTGTGGTCATTTCAATACCATAGCCCGAGGAGGATTTGAGTGCTTCATTACCTTTACCGATGATATGTCACAGTACGAGTATGTGTGTTTGATGAAATACAAATCTAAATCCTTTGAAAAGTTCAAGGAATTCAAGAATGAAGTAAAGAAACAAACGGAAAAAAGTATTAAGAAACTACGATCAGATCGTGGTAGTGAATACTTAAGTACAGAGTTTCAAGGTTTCTTAAGAGATAGTGGGATTATCTCGTAGATAACTCCTCCCTATACTCCACAGGTCAATGGAGTATCATAAAGGAGGAATCATACCCTATTGGATATAGTATGATCGATGGTGAGTTTCACTAACTTACTAGAGTCCATGTAGGGATATGCACTTCAAACAGTAATGCATATTCTAAATAGAGTTCCATCTAAGTCTATCTAAAAGACACCATATGAGATATGAAATAACAAAGCCTCAAGTCTCGACTATATGAAGAATTAGGGGTGTCCAGCTTATGTTAAGCTTGTTAACATAGATAAGCTAGATAGGAAATCCAAGAAAGGTTGGTTTATTGGGTATTCTAAAGACAGCTTAGGATATTATTTCTACTTTCCCTCTGACCAAAGAGTTTAGGTCAGTAGGAATGCACGCTTCCTTAAGAAAGATTTTTTGGAGGAAGGTGGCATAGGTAGAAACATAAAGCTCAAGGAAAAGTCCAAAGAGCCTAGAACCGAAATTGCTAAAGCTAGACCATCTACTCAGTGAACCTCAGTATCAGATACTATGGTTCTAGCTCGTAAGTCTTCTAGAGTGTCTAGATCTCTAGAAAGATATTGATTCCTACATGAACAAGATTTTAAATCTTTTCTAGTGAAAGTCTCAAATCATGGTGATGATCCGAGAAACTATGAAGCAGTAATTCTATATAAGGATTCAGGAAAATGGCTAGAGGCTATGGATTCAGAGATAGAATCCATGCATATAAATCAAGTCTGGACACTTGTAGATCTACTTGAAGGAATAGTTTCTATTGGATACAAATGGATCTATAAGTGAAAGATTGGTAAGGATGGAAAGGTTGAGACCTTCAAAGTACAACTAGTTGCAAAGGATTATTCTTAGGAACAAGGATTGGATTATGAGGAAACTTTTTCTCACGTGGCTATAATTAAATCCATTCGAATTATACTAGCCATAGCGGCATACCACGATTATGAAATCTGGCAGATGGATGTCAAGACGGCATTTCTCAATGGTTACATTGAGGAGAACAACTATATAGAACAACCCATTGGGTATGTGTCCAAAATAGATAGGCATAAGGTATGCAAGCTACATCAATCCATCTATGGATTGAAGCAAGCTTCTACGAGCTAGAACATCCGATTTGATGACATAATTAAAACATTTATTTTTGTCAAAATTTTGAATGAATCTTATGTTTACAAATGGGTTAAAAATCATGCCATCACATTCCTCATATTATATGTAGATGATATACTATTAATGGGTAATGATGGAGGCATGATGAATTAGGTTAAGACTTGGTTATTCAAAACCTTCTCAATGAAAGACCTCAGTGATGCAACATATGTCCTTGGTAGTCATGTCTATAGAGATAGAATGAAAAGTATAATCTAATTATCCCAGAGATTGTACATGCAAATGCTGAAAAGGTTCAGTATGGAGAACTCTAAGAGAGGTCTTCTGCCCTTCACACACGATCTACGTCTTTCTAAAGACGATAGTCCAAAGATCGATGAAGAGCGACAGCGGATGCGTAACATCCCTTATGCTTATCCTACAAGAAGTTTGATGTACGCAATGTTTTGTACAAGACTTGATATAGCGCATGCCGTAAGTGTTACGAACAGATATCAAGCTTATCTAGGGGAGAAATATTGGTCGGCCGTAAAATCAATCCTTAAGTACTTAAGAAGAACTAAGGATATGGTTCTGAGTTATAAGTGTCAAGAGTTGAACATTCAAGGATATTTAGATTATGATTTTCAATCAGATATTGAAGATAAAAAGTCTACGTCAACTTTTAAATTTATATGTAAAGGAGGAGCTATAAGCTGGAAAAGTTCCAAGCAGACGACTACAACGAATTCCACTACAAAAGCTGAATATATTGCTATTTCAGAAGCAACAAAAGAGGCTGTATGGATGCGTAAGTTTTTGGGTGAACTTGGTGTAGTTTCTAACATGGCTTATCCGATAAGCATGTACTGTGACCACATTGGGGCTATTACACAAGCTAAGGAACTGAGAGCACACCAAAAATCCAAAAATATTCAACATAAGTATCATATTTTGTGAGAGTTCATTGGAATGGGAGAAATAATAATTCAGAAGATCCCTTTAGTGGATAACGTGGCTGGCCCACTGACTAAAGCAACAACACATAAACAACTGGACTACTATTTTGAGAAGATAGGTATGAGATACAACAATGATTATCTTTAGTGCAAGTCGGAGTTTGTTAGTGTATATGCCCTAGAAACTAACTGTGTTGTAGGTTTCTCGGCATTTAATATGTAATCAGATATTTAATATTTTTAATAAATAAAATAATTGCTCTTAATTCACATTTGTATGTTATTTCAAATATTTATACATGCTATAAAAAATTTATGAATGTAATAAGTTTAGATAAGACATTTAAAATAAATGTTTTTATCAAAACCATCCCCTACGGAAACAATATTATTTGGGCAATAATATTGTATAGTAGGCACATTGAATGCTTCCCAAAGGATATCAAAAAGTTGAGATAAGTTCCGATGACGATGATAGTCATGTCACTACAGCATTATTATGGATTCACGGTTAGAGAATTATTTATCGAATATGACCAAAATAAACAATAAATCACATAGAATAGCATGATTTCAATGATTAATCGTTTGGTAATATTAATGTCATAAATTAACTATTTTACCTTTATACTTGACGGACAGAGTTTACAAATGATGTGCCTTAGTGCTGATGACAGTTTTGACACCTTAAGTCAAAGGACTAGTGGTACACTAGTACAGCTGTGTAATGTATCATTAATTGTGGATAATCACTCATGTGATTCATCACATTTAGTCACGTTCAGTAACACATTTTCCAACGTATCACCCATGTTTGTTTATACTCTTATGACATGAGACTCATCACCCAACTATTAACATCTAATACTAATCATTGGCAACATCAAACATACCAGTCATGCAATGTCATACTCACATATGACATCATCTTAACCAGGAACTAATTCGAATGTATTCAAATCAAAACTTTGTACTCATTTCTACAACTTTTTGTAGATAGAGTCTTGAAAACATAATACATCACCGGATCTCATTTTGCATTATTTATTTATTAAGCAACTGTAAATGCAAAATGTTATAAATGTCATTTTATTAATCGTAAAAAACTTTACAATTAATTACAAAAATATATTTATATAAAATAAATGATATCCCTGAACCATATGACACGATTGGTTCTACGGCATATCTCTAATAGTATATGCCCTAGAAACCAATCATGTTGTAAGTTTCTGTAACATCCCTAAATCCGAAGATGTTACCAGCAAATGATGAAACCCATCATCACCCTAAGCCTCTCTCTTTCACTGTTTATCTAAATGCATACATAACTCTTATAAATTCATAACAATATGAAACACATTGCATGTAGTGCATAAGGGCAATATAGCCAACCATAAAACATAAACAAAATACATTAATATATATATTATTTGGCGCCACGCCATTTATGCTAAAATGTATAAGTCTAGCTATAACCATACTCTATGTATATTGGATCCATGTGCCCTAGTGACTGCAGTATGTATCATGTTCCTCTATCTGCATCGCCATTGTACTAAAACTTCCCTTTTCTCTATAAATAACAGTCTAACCTGCAAAACTAAAAAAGTGAGGGGTGAGTCTTGAGAGACCTAGTGAGTGAATATTAGAACGTAATAGGATATACGAAACAGAAAGCTAAATTTTGCAGTAATAAAATCTAACTTGGAGTGTATAACTAACATCTTGTTTACCAACTGCTATAAAACTAAAATATGAATCGTAATAAAACTGTAACAATATCATGCTGAAACTTTTCTACTGCTCTAAAAGCAATTTCGAAAAAATATCATCATATTCAAAATAAGTTGTAATGGAATCACTTGAAAACTATATAATCATAAAACTGAAATTAACATCATATGAAAATTTTCTGCTATGATAAAAATCAATTTGGAAACTATCTAGCCATAAATCATAAATCTATGAAAACTGTAGTATCTAGGGGTGTTAAGTATCATTGTCTCCCTAAATACATCTTTGAAATCTCTGGTGCCTTGGGGCATTACGTATTACAGGCCCCAAAGTCACTATCATTACTCTCAGGAATGTGACTATGAGGTAGAGGAATTCAGGGGCGTTACGTATCGTCATCCCCCTGGTATTATATCTGCATTTCATGTAATAATAGCAATAGATAAAATAAACATTATAAGGAAGTGATGGTATAATTCAAAGAATTTAAAACAAAAATCTCGAACCTTGTTTTATTAAATAACACAAGTCTATGATAGATATAATAGACTTATAATACCATGGGTAGCCAAATAAATACAAGCTTATATAGATATTATGCAAGTTAAGCTAATTAAACAATTAAACTCAAAGAAAAAAAAAACAAAACAAACAAAACATAAAACACATAAGCCAACACTTGTACCGTACATATATATATATACATATGCATAGTCCAATTGCTTTATAAGTATTTTCATTATGTTGGTCTGCAATTACAATTGGTATTTTGACTTAACAAAATATAATTTGAAGGCTTAGCAAAGCAAACTAAAAAGGAGCATTTATTATGTGTAAACTAATGAAAGCCATGCCTTGTAAACATACATGTGTAAATACATAAACAAAACCCAAATGAAAGACATGAGAAGCATGCCATTACTATATATGCAAATATACACATGTATAACCCATTTAATTTAAAAACCCTTCTTCATTCAGTTGCCTTCATTTCTCCACATTCAAAGTAAACAAAATCTAAACACTTGAGAGGATTTTGAGAGAAAAATCGAAAGCATCACAAGGAAAATTAATGCATGTGTGGGAAGAATTTGCCAATTGAAAAAGAAATTGTGGCCAAATTGCAACTCACTGCCTTGTTCTCCTTCCTTCATTCGATTTCACCCCCATTCTCTAGCTCAATTTTGCAACTGAGAGAGAGAGTGATGCATAGCAACAGGTGTGAAAAAGAGCATGTTGGCTAAAGCAAATGAATGAGGAATGAGCAAGGTTGAAGCAAAGACCGAGAGGAAATGGAGTGATGGTAGCCAATTTAGAGGAGTGGGCAAGAGAAACTGAGAAGGAAGGATGCATGCCTAAGTGAATTCAACCGAATTGAAGAGAAATTATGCGAACTTGATATGAGTCTGGTTGAGATTGTATTTATAACAGGTTGTGATAGGTCTAGAGTGTGTTAGGCCTAGAGTGATGGGAGGGACCTATCACCTACTGATTACACCCCAGGTTTGGGGGATGTTACACCTGGTCCCGTATTTATAGCTCTAGTCTCTGGCCCCGGAGGGCATCCTTTAACCCCGTAGGGCAATAATCATTTTAGAAAATGACATGTTTAAAAATCATGTCTTGAAACAAATTTCTTATCATATACTAAAATCATAATCTAAACAATTTTGCAAAATTCAAGAATGGGCATCACGACCATTTTCAAAATTCATGTTTTAATCATAAATGCAAGATAAGTTCATATACGTTTCCATTGGATATAAACATATTTAATATCATATTTCACGTAATTAAGAAAACATAATTAAAATTCCAAGATGTTATCAACACATTCGACATCATTTCTAAATTTTACATCTCAAACCATAAAATTCTAAAAGAATTTCACAAAGTTATATTTCTATTTACTCTATCCAAATCATGTGGAAATAAATGAAAATTCACAATTTCACCATTAAAATTTCCAAGCATAATTGAACAGACTAAAATCATTTCTTAAATATTTATACTCCAAACAATATATTCAAACAACGTTTAAGAAAAGTAAGTTATCCACTTACAGGTTAAGGCATTACCAATTCCAATCATGGCGTGGTTGATAGTGTTGGAGATTTGTCCTAGAACCAATCGTGTCATATAGTTCAAGGATACCATTCCTTATATATAAATGTAATGCTGTAATTAATTGTAAATTATTTACGATTAATAAAATGACATTTATATTATTTTGCATTTATAATTACTTTATTAAATAAATAATACAGAATGAGATCCCATAATGTATTATGATGTCATACTCCATCTGCAAGGAGTTGTAGATATAAGTACAGAGTTTTGATTTGAATACATCCAAATTAATTTCCAGTTGAGGTGATATCATATGGGACTATGACATTGCATGACTGGTATATTTCATACTACCAAAAATTAGTATTGGATACTAATAGTTGAGTGACAAGTCTCATGTTACAAGAGCATAAACATGGGTGATGTGTTGGAGAACATGACTAAACATGACAAATCACATGGGTAATTATCCACAATCAATGATACGTCACATAGCTATACTAGTGTACCACTAATCCTTTGACCTGAGGTGTCACAGCTACCATCTGCATTAAAGCACATCGTTCACTTGTGTATATTGCACTGGGCTAGCTACACCTGGTGAAAGAAGTTTGCTGGCAATATGTTTTTGGTGTATGAGGACAGGTGATGACCAAGACGAAATTTGCTAGCTCAAATATTTGATCTTGAGATCCTAGGTGGAGATGTCATACATGAGAAATGAAATCTCTATCCAGAGTACGTGTTTTCAAAAAGGTGTTTTCGGATACATGAATCTTGTATATGATTTAAGACTTTATTCTTATGATTAAGTTAGGGGTTTGACGATTCAATGACCTGCACTCGATCGTGAGTCAACAGTAGAGGGATTTTACTACATGCATGTACGACTATATAGATTTAGCAGTGTCTAGGGGTCGTGGCAACTTGCTAGAGGTTGTGCATGATCATTGGGACCTTCGGATGCAAGGAGTTGTACCAAAGTGATGTGAAAGAGTTCGTATCTGCTTATGTCCAGCTCATAGTGGATCCAAGTAGTCGCGCACACATCAGTTACTTGATGATAATTGTTATTGCCATATACAATATACATTAAGTTAGTTAATGGTATTGTTATGGTACTTGATCAGATGACAATTTAATTTTTTATTATAAAGAATTACTTTCCTGGCCAAGACTTGCTAGCACACATGTGTGTGTGTGTGTGTGTGAAATATTTCGATAATAATTTGAATTACGTAAATATGATTTACGAAATTTTGGAAACTAAGAAAAGATATTTTTTTCATAAAGATATTAATAAATAAATTGTTTATTTATTAATTATTAAATAATTGTTATTTGATCAATTAATCTTTGGTTGACAAATGGCACCATATGATGTTGCTAAGTGTCTTTTTACAATTAATATTTGAAAGTCAAACATTATAACTAATGATTACATTTAATTATATATGATATAATATTAAAATGTAATCATTATATTTTATTTATAATGTATAAATAAAATAATATAAATTCTGTCTCTTAAAACATAAATACAAATGTATATAATATATATTAATATGATTAATATTATAATATGCAAGATATTTATGATTCATTAATTGGATTAATGAAATTGGATGGATTTTGGAATCTATCATAGAAAAGATGCCATGTGTAATCCACTAAGCTTTGTTTTTGAACAAAATGCTTAAATGAGAGGCATACACACATGAGTTGGGTTTTCATAATTTGGAATTGAGAGAAACCAACACTGTTTATTTTTTCGCCGAGAACTCCATTGGTCAATGGAGATGAGTTTTTATTTTTAACAAACTCAAAAGAGAGAGAGAAGAGAATAGAGAGAGAAAGAGGAAGAAGAGGAAAGTAGTGAAAGGTGTTTTATGAGCTTCTCTCTCTTCCACAAGAACTTGAGGATTTTCTAAGGTAAAAAATCTTGTTCTTGAGTTTTCATACGTGAATCCGGGTAACCAGAACCAGTCGTTGTCAACCGGGTGTGTGTGACACACGCCCATAAGCTAACGAGTAGCTTATTCCGGAGATCGGCACTTAAGGTATGTGTACTTTTATGTATTAATCATTTTGTTTAAAAAGTTTAAAATTTTAAAATGCACATACATCCATGTCTTTGGTTCATGGGTGAGCCTTTCCGCACTTGCCATGTGAAAGCAGTGGCTCCCCTTATCCTTTTGCTGGACACGTACGCCAGGTAACCTTTCTCGATGCGCTAGGCACGATCCCGCATCTCAAGGAAAGCTATTTCTTTCTAGTGGTATCAGAGCCATGACATGTGTATGTATGTATGTTTTAAAATCTGTGTTTGGAAGTTAATCTTGTTCATATCGATTGTTTATTGTGGCTTGAAATTGATAATATGTTATTTGGAATAAAATGCTCTTTATGTTTAAAAGCATAAAAATTTGATTTGTTGTGTTTTAAGTATATATATGTGTTGATATGAAATGTTAATGGTGATTAAATTTGGCGTTAACATGTATAAAATATATTTGATATATTTGAAGAGCATGGATATGGTTAGATTGAATTTGATCAAATTAGGATATTTGAATGATTATGTTTTATGAAAAGCATGATAATAGACTCTGTTAATATGAGTAATATGTGTTATCATGTTTAGAGACTTGAATGAAGTTGTTTTAAGACATTTTACACAAGTTTTAGAAACTATAGAAATGTTAAAAATGGCCTCTGATTAATCTGTTTTGATGCAAGTATCGATCCCTTTATGAAAAGGATAAATACCTGTAGGCTAAAAGACATCAAGTGTCGATACCTTAAGCAAAGAGCTCGATACAAGATGTGTAACACCTCATTCTTATACTTATTCAATCAATCATTATTACCTAACGATATATCATTTCATACAAAGAGTGTTACTATTACATAATTCTTAAATGTCTACAATTTCTAAATTCCTTACACATACAAAAAGTTATTTATATAACTAGTTCTCAAACTTATAATTATTCTATTAATTACACATATAACCAAGGTTTTCATCTATACTTAACTAACCTTGCACGTATCCTTTGTCACTTCTATGTATTATTCTCTGAAAAATAAAATTTTTACAATAAAGAGTGAAATAATATCTCAGTAAGTAAACCATGTAAGTTTTTCATATGTCAATATGATACAGAATATAAATACTCAAACAGATCAATACATTTTCAAACCTTTCATAATTCTTTTCTTGTCAAAGCTATCATATTTGCACAATCGGAATAATGAATTTTCAAACTATCAATTAACACAGAAATTCATTCATATTTCAAACATTTTCAGAATAGCTCAATCAGTTAGTGTCACCTGCACCCACAGTAACTCGGATCCAGAACGTGATCACGTGTTCCGCTTAAAGCAGACATTTTCATATCAGTTATAATAGAAATGTGCATTGCGCGTTAAATAGAATTCTGAATAGCTCGCAAGTCTCACTTTGACACAAGACCCGAACAAGTCAGAATAAACATTAATTAATGACTAGAGCCATAAAATCATTTTCATTCACGAACATTCACACATCGACATCATTTTTCAACAAACATTTCATGAATTTGATATCCGCATATAAAACATTCAAAATCCATAACTTTCATATTGTTTTCAAACAGATGCTCAGATATCATATTATTTCAAAGGCAATAAAAATACATGTACGATTTACTTACAACAATGGGAGGGTAATCACTCCCACTAATGATCCTCCCACCTAACCTGATCTTTCTTCCAGATTCTCGTAGCCCGTAATTGAAATTTGAAAGAAAAACGTTTGAATTCGGAGGAATTAAGCCGGAATTTGAGAAAGAAAGGGAAACAAAGCTTTTTGTTAAGAAAACGGAGGCTATTGGAATGGAGAAGGAAGAACGCGAATTGTATTAAATTGTGGAATATAAAATATTAATTAGACCCCCTATTCTTTTTAATATTATAAAAATAGCTTAAAACTTTGTAAAGCTTTCATTTTAGTCCTTTTAAAAAATTTTAAAGTACTTTTAATGTTTCAAAATCTTTATAATTAATTCTAAAATTAATCCAAACACTATTTTCTTAATCCAAAATTCACTTATAACTTTATAACATTAATTTTAGAATTAAACAAATAACACTATTTTAAACTCAAAATTTAATCATTCACCCAAAAGTCCAAATTACAAATAATTTTTAATTAAACAAATAACATCAAATATTCGATTAAATTTCTTAAATATTGTAGAGGTTACAGTTACAAATTTTTAAAATTGCGGGCATTACAATTCTCCCCTCCTTACAAAATTCCGTCCTCGAAATTTGACAAGTGCTTTATTCATCATGTATACTCAACTAATACCTCTTGCATTTACCTAATATGATCATCTTATGAAAACTCCAAAAATTAAGTAATTGAACTAACACACTTAATTAATAATCGTTACAGGTTATTACTACCATTCAAAACTTTTGGTAACTTAGTCAAATTAATACATAATTAATGAGCCTATTCTTCTAATACGCATTCATTAATGGTAATAGTAAATAACATTTCTAATAATTCATGCTTCAACTGAGCAACCCCAATTACCAGTTTTCATAAAATTGTATAATCTTAAATCATAGATCTTATTGATTTATAGTCCAATCGTTATATTTAAGCTTAAAACTTATATGATCTCGATGCTTAAACTTTATTGTCATCAACCTTCATTCTACGATACAGTAGAACTTATAAATAACTTCTAAAAAACTCTATATATTACATATTGACTAAGGTCAACATAACATACAACATATACGTTGTATATATATTTTTAAGATCTAATTCTAAAATATCATAAATATTACCATTATAATATAATCCAATTTTATTTTAATCACTTTGATCCCTTAATATTCAACCATTGTCCCATCACAATGTCAAAAGCATATTTACTAATATATTGAGTAATATATATTATCTATGCGAAAAATTCAATAGTTACAAACCATTAAATACAGTTATGGTCCAATTCCTACATCAAGAGTTGTTATACGTCATTATCTTAGCCAATCTCTACTTATAAAAAGCATAATTTCATACTTAAATTTTCATAACATCATAAGCAAAATTTCTTGTAGACACAAATTCTAATTCTCAAATGGTATACTATAATATGGTACTTTTGATATTCTTAAGATAAACTTCTAACCATCTCATTTATATCAATCAAAAATTGTATATTTTCAATTCAATTATAGCCTATAATACTTACTATAACAAAACTATTGTTTAATTTAAGAACATTTAAGAATAATTTTTCTCAATCAAATTATTAACCAAATCACCCAAACTATTTGTTAATACTTTTGTTCTCCATCCACTTTATGTTATAAAAATAACACATGTATAAAATATTAAACCTTAAAAATTAAATGATTAAATAGCATACTTCTTATAATACCTCATAATTTCACCATATGAACCTTAAAATCAGTACAAACTAATGTATTTACATACTACATATAAAATCATATCAAGTAGTATGGATCTTAACTATCTCATCTGTCACACCTGTTTCTTACTAACTGCAAATACAAACTGACATTCCTTATATACAATCCTATTACTTTATTTACACAAAACTTAAACATTTCTGGTTCATAATTTTTTTTTTTATACATACAAATGTACATATAATACAACTCTTTGTAATACAAATAGATTTTCAAGTACTAACCTATAAGTCCATACACATTACTTAGCTAATTTACAAATTACATATATCAAAATAAAACTACGAATACGCCTAACATCCTCGTTTGCGTACTCGGTCATCCTTATGTGCTATTATCTGAAAAATGAATTTTTCAATAAAAAGTGAGATAAACATCTCAGTAAGTAAATCATGCATGTGTTATAAGTTGATGCGGTGAAAAATATGAAACTTAACAAACAGTACATTTTCAAAAACTTAAAGTTCATACAAAATACAAACATGTTCAGATCGGCTTAGTCAGTTAGTATCACCTGTACCCACGGTGACCTGGATTCAGAACGTGATCACGTGTTCCGCTTAAAGCGGACATTTTTATATTCATATAATAAACACGCATATAACACGTTAAACAGAATTCTTATTAGTCCGCAAGTCTTGCCTCCAACGCAAGCCCCGGCTAGGTTAGAATAACATAACTAACGACTAAGCCATAAAAACAATTTTATTTCATTCAAACTTTCACACATCGACAACATTTTATAAATATTTCATAAATGAGATAGCGGCGTTCGACCTTTTAAAAATTACGGCCAAACTGTGGCGTGTACCATTTTTAAAACTCTAGTCACTATTTTAAAACTCCGGCCACCATTTTTAAAAGTCCGGTCGCCATTTTAAAACAACATCAAACATTGCGCATTTTCAAAACATTAAAACATGCATGCACAATCTACTTACCATCGTTCCTGCTCTCCTCGAGTATATTCTTATATTAGCGTTGTGTACCTAAAATAAATTAACACAACCTATTTCAATTTTAACATTTTACCTTCTACACTTTCGATAAATGCATGCCATTCAAAATCTGTAATGTATTTTGACCTAAACTTTTGGCGACACATCCTATTATGAGTCTAGTTTCCACCGCGTTTTATGGATTAAGACATCGACTCCAATTAATCAAGTTATACTAAATTTTCGACACATGACGCACTAAGGCAAAATACGTCATCTGCAGAACCCTCATTTTTAAAAATTCATTGCAATCTCATTCCTTTACAAAATGAGCTAAATTTTGGATATATTGTGATCCTAGATGTCTAATTTTCATATAAATTTATAGCGCCTCAATCCGATATCTGAAACTCTTCCAGATTTCATTTTTCCGAGGCTTGCTCAGAATATCTAACAACCCTTATGCCCTATATTAGCCATACGATTTTGATACTTTCCAGCCATCGAACCTACGATCTATCACCATTAATCCCTTCATTTTTCCGTCCCCGAAACACTCATATGGGGCCGCACAATGATCACTCAAATTTCGTTTGGTTTCG
>JAXCLQ010056860.1:0-15664 GCA_035584115.1 Cedrela odorata | reverse complement strand
CAAACATGAAAATTTATAATTTTATCTAACATCTAGGATCCTTTATCTCTGGATATTTATCCTAAATTTATATTAGGCCTTCTAAGAAAATAGGAATTTACAACTTTTACAAATATGATGAAGAAATTTTAATTTAGTTCTTATCTAACTTGATGGGAGATTTACAATTATACTTTTAAGAAAAAATAAAATATTATTGCATTTTTAGAATGAGATAAACTTTCAGTTTAGTCCTAAAAAAGGAAAAAAAAGAAAGGAAATATAAGTAATGAGAACTCTCAAATTATGATTAATGCCCTCGAAGTCTACTTGATTGCTATCATCTTGACTATCAAGAAGAAAATTCACTCAAGATTACATCAACAATCTTATACATAAGAAGAACTCAAGTATGCAAACATTAGTGTAAGTATGCCTTCATTCATAAAATATTCACGCATTTGCATATAAAGTTATCTATAAAAATTGTTGTGCATGACATAAGGGTACATGCATAAAAACTAAATATAAAATTCTTTATGCAAGGCTCTAATGCACATGTAAAGCATATATATAACAAGTATTGACTATCGAAAACATGTTTATTGCTTATTATATATTTTATAAAATTGTTAATGAAAAAATATTATAAAATTTAAAAAATATTGTAATATATACGAGATTGTAGCAATACGAGCGCACTGTAGTTAGCGCATTTTTAACCAATCAACACTGAAATTGAGGCCAAGAACAGGTTGGATAAGTATTTATGGTTTAAGTTGGAAAATTGGGAGTCCAAAAATTATAATGGTTGTAGCTAGAGGAGTTGGATTACCTTTACAACTTTCTAACTACGGATGGTAGATTTGGCTACTACCCAAGAGTTCTTATCGAGGTGGATGTTTTGGGACCTCCACCGCAGTATCTACATTTTCAGCGTGATGATTACGATTTTCAGTTTAAGGTTCGCTGCGAAAATCTTTCCCTGGAATGTCCAAAATGTGGTGGAATAGGACATCTTCAAAATGCAGACGCAAAGACCATGATCAGGATACAAGAACAGAGGTAGATCTCGGTCGGAAACCCAAGTTTATATGGTTGTGGGCATTAAGAAGCCTGTAGAAGAGTTGGTCAACAATGCAGAAGTTATGATTCCATTTCCAGTTCCTATGAAAAATTGAGTGATTCACATTCAAGTTGAAGACATTTAAGGTAACATAATAGTAGGTAGGGTTGCCCATTTAGAAAAATGGGATGAATGCAGGTTTCTACGTCTCTATCTCCACTTTCTTTAATCTCCCTAACCCCAATTCTAGTTTCCATTTTTCTTGTCACCTCGTCCTCAATTCTATTTTTTTTTTTTTGTTTTCCCAATTTCAATTTCTCATTTTCTTGTTTCTCTCATTATCATTATTTTTTTTATTTATATTTTATTAAAAATTTTAAATAAATATAATATTTTATTATAAATTTAATATAATTAAATTTTTAAATAATAAAAATATATTTTTTAAAAAAAATGAGATTTTTTTAAAAAAATGGAGATGAGGTAAGATATTTTTACCTATTTTAATTTGAGATGATATTTTTATCTATTTTTTTATTTTTTTCTCAAAATCTTTCCTTAAATAGGATTGGAGTGTAAAAAAATAGCTCATTGGAATAAAATGTACGCTTCTCTAGTGTAAAAATCATCTCTAATGATAGAGCATAACTTGATTGGCGTCAACGCTGCTGCCGAATCTTCGTATGTTTATGAAGAAGATGATAATCCTACTAGAGAGAATTATGATAATAATATTGAGGGTTTTCCGAATCCGCATGTGAAAACGACACCTAAGGCCACACCGAAGACTATTGACATTGATCCTTTAAAGGATAGTCATAATAATGATGCTGACGACGTTCACGCCTACTGAATGCTATGACATCTCAACGAGGATGGTGTTAATGATCAAGAGGCAGCTGTCCAATCTACCTCACATCGAAGAGATTAAAAATTAATTGTTCCGTCTTTTGTGAAAATTAATTATCAAGTCTTTAAGATTTTTCCTCGTTCTCTTCGAGACTTTAATTTGGTCCCCAACATTCTTACTAAGCCACAAGTTGAGGAAAGGCTTTGAAATAATCATATAACCAAATGCCAAAAAAGAAGATTGTGAGCCAAAAAGAAGACTATTGAAGGGATATACTGAGAAGGTAGTAGTTAACTGCAATATATATGGCTAACCCTCAATAATAGATGGTATTAGCTAATCTATGTTGACTTTACAAACCTTTACTGGTTATTTCTGAGCCAATGATTGCTTTTGATTCGATTCATGATAGTTACTACCGCAGTAGAAACCTTTTTCTTCAGGAGAGGTCTACTACCCCCTTTCCTAAATCGTGGATTTTGAAGAGGGATTCCGTGGGGGTATAGATATGATTCCTTGTACGGATCAACAAATCACAGTAAAAGCTAGGCTGGACGGGGTTGTCTGCTGTGTTTCCTATGTTTATGCCTCAACCTTTTAAATTCAAAGGCATTGGCTGATCGTGCGAATTTGTCTGTTAACATCGACTGGGATATCAACATATTTGAATAATTTAGCCAAACTCAACAAAGGCCGCTAATTGGAACCTACAAAGATCACAAGAATTCAAAAATTAGAAAATTAGCAATAGAAATGGATCCATGCCAACCGCCACCAATTTACTCATGCGCTCCAAGAGTGACAATAAAATCTCCCACAACTAGTTAAATTGGTGAAATATCTTTTGAAGACTCTTGAGGGATTATATATTAAAAGTTATTATTATTTGATTATTCCAAGCCAAATAACAACGGAGTCGTAGTAAAATTTTAAGGAAAATTTTCGAAAGTAATCATTTTTGTTTTTTTTTGTTTTATTAAAGCAACCACCTTCATAATTTATTTACTAAAAAAATATATATTTGGACAAAAATAACTCATAACTAAAACAAAAACAAAAATTTTGAAAACATTACAAAATATATACCACTTTTGGTCATCCCATTTGGCTGACAGAAAGTGAAAAAAAAGTAAAAATTTAAATGAATTCTTATATTTATGCAATTATTGAATAATGATAAATTATTTTAAATTTTTGTATATTGTTACAATAGTTTTGTTTTTAATTGGGGGCCAATATGCATACTTTTAAATAATTTAATTATAATTTATTAATTACCAAAATTTAAGGGACTATTACATATTTTAAAATTTGGGGCCATTTAAAGTTTGTTAAAAATTTGTTAAACTCACTTGAGGCTACCACCTCCTTCCGTGGGCAGTAGAAAGTAAAAATTTTCAATGAACTTTTATATTTATTTAATAGTCGAATAATAATAAATATTTTTATAGTCTTGCATGTTGGTACCCAAACAAATTAAACCCTCAAATATAAAGTACAAAACGTTGAAATATTTTGTTATTATTTATTAATTTTAAAAGTTTGAGGTCCATTCAAAATAAGAAAAAAATAAAATTTGTTAAATTTTATGGAGAATAGAGCATTTTTGTCTAAATACAATTTTTTAGTTTGTTTAGTAAATAAATTATGAAAGTGGCTAATTTAGTAAATTAATTTATAAATGTAGCTAGTTTGAAATTTTTTTCAAATTTTAATTGAGTTTTTATGGGTCTAATTTTATATAGAATTTCCTAATTTGTATTTTATGTTTTGGAGTCTTTAATTATTTATGAGTTTTTTGCAATTTAATCCGATTTTATAATTGTTGTATTTAAAGATAGTAAAATTTTCAATGGAATCCGGAATCTGAAGACGTAAGTATTTATATCAACCTCATTAAATTTTGTGTTCCTTTGATTATTATATTTATTGGTATGCACAACCTTTATTTCACTTGGTTAGGAATAGTATTGTCATGGAGCAATTCTTTATGGCTTGATAGTTAAGAGTACATCTAATTGTCAAGCTCTCGCTCCCACAGTTTCAGATCACACTCCGCCGGTAATTATTGGTGCTAATGATTTAGGTTGTGGTCCAAAGCCTCATGATTTCCAATCGATGTGGCTTCAACGTGCAGATTTTAAAGGCCTCGTTTCCGAAATTTGGCCATTTCAATCTGCTTATGGTTGTCCCATGTTATGTTCTCTGCAAAACTCAGGCTTCTTAAGGTTTATCTTTGTTGTTGGAACTACTCTTGTTTTGGTAAAGTTCATAAAGGTTTTTAAAGCGAAGGTGAAATTGTTGGAGATCATATCTTCAATTGCTGAAGAAGGAGGTTTCAGATAAAAGGATTTTTGCAATGCAAATTAAGGACATGTGGTATGACAACACGGAAGATATTTAAACTCATATAGTACACTATTATGAGTCTTTTTACTCACTTCTTCTGACACTACCTTTTCGCATTTCGTGATTTGTGAGGCTATCCCTAAGTTTTTAAGTGGTGACGATAACAAGTTTTTAATCTCTATTCCTGATGTGATGATCATGAACAAAAGCTGTGGTTTTTTGTCTTGATCCTTCCAATACCCCAAAACCATAAGTTTTCATCAATTTTGTTGAGATATAATTAGAAAAGATGTGATTAACATGGTCAGGTAATTTTTTCAACAGAATTGGATTTTGCCTAAACTTAATTCTAATTTTAAATGAGGTCGTGGTCTTGAAAAGCCAAATACCTTGAATAAAAAGTTGTCTTCTTAAAACCTTATGGGATATTCGGAATCCAACGTGATGATGTCAGATAACATTGGTGGAGAAGATAACATTGGTGAAATTGAACCGTTATGCCTTTGTCAGAAAGTTTGTTGACGCGGAATATAGTAACTGACGGTGACTTGAGGAGACATGGCAGCATTTGATCGGCGATGATTTTTACGGGTTCCCACCATTATTGTCAAAACAAAGAAGGGAAACTAGTTAGGTCAAAATTGAAAAGGAAAATTCATAATTTAATTTGGACTTAGTAAATTTCAATTGGACCTCTTACTTTTACTAAAAAATATCAGTAACGGCTCATCTAGAAAAAAATTTATAATTTAACTTAAATCTAAAATTTATTCAGAAAGTTGCAATATAGTAGCCACGGAAAAGAATTAAAATTTTTGCTTTTAAGCAAATATTTCCAAAAAGTTACAAACAGGTCCACATGTAACAAAATTTTCAGAAATCACAATTTAAGCATAAACTTTTCAAAATAAAGCAAAAACCTCTACGAAAAGAAAATATATAATTGTAGTGTAGCCCAATTCTAAATAGATTGTCTAATTATCATGCACTTCTGGGACCTGAGACTCTTGAAGAATCTTTTCCGTTCTTCGGTTATGTATGGAAAGGGTCCATAATTACATACAAACCAACCAAACAAATTTAAAAATTGAGCTTCAAGAAGTGAATAATTCATGTTAACATATTATTCAAAATTTTCCTCAACTCAATATACATGAATAATCAAAATTAGAAGTCAAATACTTTACACTATAAATAAATTAAACATATATCTGAACATAGTGTATGTGTGCAAAGAGTCTAGCTAACCTTATCATCTTGAATTCAATTTCATCCATAAAAAATACATGCACATGTTTGTTTTTTACTATTGCTTTCTCTCTTTTTCTTTTTTTTTTATTTATTTTTTAAAGTTAGTAGGTTTCACACTATCACTAAGGTAGTTTTCTTTTCATAGTAGATCATTCTTTACATATTATTGATATATTGATCCAGATTACTTATGAATAGTTTCACATAATAGTGTAGAAAGCTTTTGTTGACTATAGAGCACGCATAAATTTTGGACATTAGGGATAAGAATCTAAGCAAACAGTCATAGCTCAAACTAAATTTTTTTCAAAATTGTATCAATCTCAAAAATTAATTTCGAATAAAAAAATAAGTCATGAATGTGCATAAAAAATCAGCTCAAGATTTGTCCATTCTAAGTCATGATACAATACTCAAGCACAAATAATAACACTCACACACTAAATTGATATTCAAACCATGCAACACAATAATTCTTCTTAAGTAAACTATAAGAAATGAGTTACGAGAATCATATGGAGGGCACGCCTAAGGCTTCGCTCAAAGAGACAAATCTAATCACATAAAAAGGTTTGGTAAAAATGTCTACAAGTTTTTTCTCGGTTTTAATATGTTTAAATGTGACAATTTTATTTTCAACAAAATCTATAATAAAGTGATGCCTAATACCAATATGTTTTATATTAGAATGTTGTACAAAGTTCTTAGAAATATTTACTACACTTGAATTATCATAATAAATAGTTAAGAGATCTTTTGCATTACTGTAATCCCCTTGTATTTCCTACATCCAGAGCAAATGTGCACAACTACTTCCTACAGCAACATATATAGCCTTAGTAGTAGATAGGGAAATTGAGTTTTGTTTCTTGCTATATCATGAAACTAAAATGTTTTTTTTAAAAAAACAACCTCTAGTTATACTCTTATGATCATTTGCATTACCTGCTCGATCAACTTCACTAAAACCATTAAGATTAAAGTTCGTATCCTTAGAATAACAAATACTACACTCACTATTCTCATTTTCATAACGTACAATTCTTTTAACATCAGATAAATATGATTCTTTAAGATTTACTTGGTATCTTGCACATACTTTGCATTGAAGCTAATGTTTGGACGACTAGCTGTGAGATATAACAAACTTCTAATCATGCTCCTAAACAAACTAGGATCTACACTAGAACCACCATTATCTTTTAACAATTTTGCATTAGTCTCTATAAGCATTTCATGCATCTGGTAGCTTTCAAACTCAACTTATTGACTAGATTTTTTGCATATTTACTTTAAGAGATAAAATTTCAATATTTAAGTTGTTTAACCTGTAAATCTAGAAAATAAGTTAGTTCACAAACTAAGCTCATTCGAATTCATTCTTTATCTGATCAATGAATTGATGCACTTTAGATTCAGAAGTAGAACAAAAAATAATGTTATCTACATAAATTTAAGCAATAGTAAATTTATAATTAAAAGTCTTGATGAACAAGGTTTTGTCTACTCCTCATATCTTGTATCTTTTCACTCAAAAAATTAGTCAATCCCTCATACCATACCCTAGGAGCTTGTTTTGCCCATACAAAGACTTCTTTAGTTTAAATACATAATTAAGAAAGTTAGGGTCTTCAAAACCTTTGAGTTGTTCTACATTGGCTTCCTTATTAAGAATTCCATTAAAATTGTACCTTTTACATCCATCTAAAACAACTTATTTGAATATTTATTCGAGTTTAACATAACTTTTGTCATTTCTTACAATATTCTATTTTTTCTTTCCATAACACTACTTTTTTTTTTCCTAGTGTTTTAAGAGCATAGAATTCATGTGGATCATATAATTATTGTAAAAGCTAGCATAAATAATATTTTCAAATTTCTTTCCATGATTATTTCTTATTCTAACTATTTTGCCAATATTACAATCTTTTTCATTTGCTAACTTCACACATAATTTTCTAAACAGATTAAATGTATCTTATTTTTCTCTAATAAAATCAAACCAAGTATACCTATAGAATTTATCTACACTTACAAAGATATGTTTCTTATGTCTTGTGCGTTTTACCTAAACAAGACCCATTAGATCCATGTGAAGCAATTGAAGTACCTTTGACGTAAAGATATGTTCAACTGCATTGTGTTTAGACTTGAGTTGCTTTCCAAGATGACACATATCACAAACTATAAGTTGTTTTTTGTTAAGTTTTGAAATGTCACGAATAGCACTTGTATTCACAATTTTGGTTAGATTCTTATAATTTAAATGCTAAAGATTTTGATGCCATATTTTTATGTTATCAAAATCTATTTTGTGACAAGTGCATGAATGTGTCAAAATATAACAATTGTAAGATGATTTAGATCCTACTAACACACAGCTCTCAAGTTTATCAAACACTTAACAATTTTCTTTAAATTTTGCACAAAAAATCTTGATCACAATTTTGACTAATACTAATCAAATTTATCTTAAGGTTCTTAACATGAAAAATATTTTTTAGCATTGGGAATCCTTCAACATCAAGTATTCTTTTTCTTAAGAATAGACTTGCTTTGCTTTGGCTTGAAAGCCTAGACTTTTCTCCTTCTTTTGTTGCTTCAAGTTCATCTCAAATGTTTAAGAGAACCCATTATTTCTTCAATCTTTATAAAGTCAATGTCTTTACTATTGGGGTGAATTTAGTAATTTAAGAATTTTAAAAATTAAAATGAATGTAATGCAATGAACTGAATAAAACAATAGAGAGAAAAGTGAAGTTTCAATACTCCCCCTTACAAACTTATGGTCTAATAAAAATTCACTAAATCTTTCGTACGAAGTTCTAGGTACTAACTTTAGACCATAAAATGTCTTAGTGAGTTTGCAAATATGATTTAGAAATTTGTAGTTTTCAAAACTGGGACGTTGTTCTACATAAACTTCTTCATTTATAAAGCCATTGAAAAATGCACTTTTGACATCCATTTGATAGAATTTAAAATTTTTGTAACATACAATGGCTAAGAACACTCTAATGGCTTATAATTTAGTTAAGGGTTTATAAGTCTCATCATAATCTATTCATTCTTTTTGACTATACTCTTGTACTACTAGTCTAGCCTTATTTCTAAAGATATTCTCATTCTCATCAAGTTTGTTTCTAAACACCTATTTTCTACTTATGGTTAGATAATCGTTAGGTCTAGTTATTAATGTCCAAACTTCATTTCTTTGGAATTGATTTAATTCTTATCTTCTAGGGCCTTTTCAACATGTTTTAGTTTAATTTGAGAGACAAAAGTTAAGTGTTGAATTTCTTCTATATTCTCATTCATCTATTTTGCTCTTCTTTTAGTCTTGAACCCTTATGAGGGATCTTTTATTATTAACTCTTTTGAATGGTTAGATGCATATCTTTATGCTTTGGAAAGTTCTTTAGTGTTTTCCTCTTCTTCTATAACTTCCTTTTCATTTTCTATGGCTGTCTCATTTAAGTTCAAGTTTTCCAAATTTTCACTTATTTCCAATTCCTTTTCCTTTTCTTTTACAATTAATTTAGCCAAGTAAGGATCAAATTCATCAAATGTGATATGCACAATTTCTTCTATGACTTGAGTTCTTCTATTGAAAACTCTATAAGTTTTCCTTTTAGAAGAGTATCCTAGGAATATTCTAAGATCGAATATAGGTTCAAATTTTTCTAGATTGTCTTTTGTATTAAGAATATAACAATTGCATTCAAACACTCTAAAGTACTTAATTTTGAGTTTTCTTTGAAAGATGAGTTTATATGGAGTTTTGTTTAAAAATTTTCTTATTGGAACCCTATTTGTTATATAACATGCAGTGTTTATAGCCTTAGTCCAAAAGTATTCAGGTAAGTTATATTCAGTTAACATTATTTTACCCATTTTTTATAAGGTTTTATTCTTTCTTTCAACAATTCTATATTGTTGTGAGATTCTAGTGTAGAAAAATTGTGAGAATAACCATTCTCATCACAAAGGTTTTCAAAGTCTTTATTCACAAACTCCCTATCTTGATTACTTCTAATTTTCACAATTTTGCACCTAATTTCATTTTTAGTTATTTTTTAGTATTTTTCAAATGTTTTAAATGTATTGCTTTTGCTATTTAAGAAGAATACCCAAGTAAATCTAGAGTAGTCATCAACGATTACATATGCGTAAAGTTTTCCTCCTAAGGAAGCAACCCTATTTGGTTCAAGAAGATTCATATGTAAAAGTTCTAATGGTCTTATTGTGGAAACTAAGTTTTTGGATTTAAAAGATGTTTTGACTTGTTTTCCTAGTTGGCAAGGACCATATATTTTGTCTTTTGTGAAGTTTAGATTGGGGAGGTCTCCTAATAAGCCTTGTTTAGCTAGTTTTCACAAAAGATCCATACTACAATGTCCTAATCTTCTATGCCACTTCCAAGAATCATCACATAGAACTTGCAAACAAATATTATTCACTTCATCCAAGTTTTCTAATTCTATGATATGTACATCATTGTTTCTAGGTGCATAGAATAATTTATTTGCATGTTCATTTAACACTTCACAACCATTTTTAAGAAAAAAAAAACTTTATATCAATAATCATACAATTGAGTAATACTAAGTAAGTTGTATTTCAAGCCTTCAACATATAAGATATCTTTAATTAAAATTGAATTGATACTTATAGTTCTAATACCTTTCACCTTGCCTCGACTATTGTCTCCAAAGATTACATCATTTTGTTCCTCTTTCTTTAGATGGAGAAATAGTCATTTATTTCTCGTTATGTTTCTTGAGCAACCGCTATCTAAAATCCACTTCTTCTTGTACTTGTTGCTTTTCACATGAAGCACCTACACAATAGAAAGGTTTATTTTAGTACTCAAGTAACTTTGGATTCATAAATATTAGTTCTATCCTTGAAGGTTTTGGCCATTTTAGCATGCATAATTTCATTAAGTTTTGTACCCTTAAGTACCCATATCATCTTAGGTTCATTGTATGCATTTTTCTTATATTGACATCTGTTAATGTAATGCCCTTTCTTATTACAATAATGACATGTAATGGATGAAGTAATTTGTTGAGAGGATTTCACAAAATAATTTGCATAAGCTTTTTGTTTAGTTCCTTGTTTGTAGCCAAGTCCTACTTTATCAAATACTAGTATTTGACTACCTAAAATTTTATCTAAGGATTATTTCTCTTGTGTAAATTTTGCTAAAACCCCTTCAAGGGAAATTATTTCATCCTTCAAGATTTTGTTTTCATCTTTTAATGCTTTATATTCCTTAGGTATGCTAGATTCATTTTTAAGTTCAAGTTATTTAATTTTTAAGTTCAATGAATCAATTTCTTCTGTCATCATGAAATTATTTTTCTTTACTTCTTTATGCTTTGCATACAATTCCTGAAAATCATCCCTAAGTTCTTCATACAATGCACCTAAATTGTCATCTAATAGATTATTACTATCACTACTTGAGCATGTATCATAATATAAATAGTTTTGATCTAGAGAAGTTACCTCATTTTTGTGTTTTCCCATGTTGCAGAAGTATGCTCGCTTGTTTTTCGATGATGAAGTGTTTCTTTGCTTGATAAGTCATCCTACATCACTTTCATCGCCTTCTTATTTTTCTTATCCTTCTTATCTTTTCTTAGAAGACATTCGAGTCTTGTATGCCTTGGTTTCTTACACTTATAGCATATGATATCTCTTTCTTTCTCTTTTTCTTTTTCTTTTTCTTTTTTGTTTTTCTTTTTCTTTCTCCTTTTCATTACTTCTTTTGAATTTATCTTTTCTCGAATGATTTCTTCTTTTCTAGTTTCTTCTTTTGGGTTATTCTTTGTTGAAGTATTTTTTGAATTTTTAGGCTATGAGAAGAAACTCATCCTCATCATAATCTTGTTCACTTTCATCTTCTTTTTTTTTCTTTTTGGTGCTCTTTAAAGCGACATTCTTTATTCTCTTTTCTTTATCTTCGTCATTGTAACACCTCCAAATCTGGGGTATTATCAGCAAGCGTCAGGTTTGTCCCGTCACCCTAAGCCTTACTTGACCTGCTCACATGCATTCACATTCATACTTATATCAACTCTATATATCTCAGGGCATCACATCGCCACTGCTAACACATATACATATACACAATCCCAAATGATCAGATATCACAAAATAACATTAACTGTATACCTGTCAGTTTATATACATTCTATCCCAACAAAATATAATACATTAAATATGACAAGTAAAACAACATCGTCGATCTCTGCATGAGATGGACTTGACATAGTGGTGACTAGGACTAATGACCTCTCCTCTACATCATGTTTCCAAGTCACTATATCTACTCACTAAACTATCAAATCCTGCAAAACTGGAAAGGGAGGGGGTGGTGAGTCCTACTTAACTAAGTGAGTAGATGTACACACTAAATCATGTCCTATATTTGTATTTACATTCATAACTTAACATTAAGTACATGTTCTCATGAGATATCAGAATTTATATAACAGCCCATATAGACGAAGAAGCATTTCTCATGTTTGCATACATCAAACATTACACATCAATTCACAATATGCTGCTATTTAAGAGCGTTACGTATCGTCGTCCCCTCAAACACCAAATGAATACTAGTGATTAGAAGCGTTACGTATTGCCGTCCTTTGAAATAAATTCTCTACCACAACATACAAATAACTCACAAGATAAAACATCCCATTCTTTCCATTTTGAATCATCACACAATATATATATATATACATATAGGCAATAGCCAACACTTGTAGCCATAATCATTTCCAAACACACAATACCCTTATGCTTTCTAACATCAATAACAAAACATATGTAACCAGATTCTTACTTAATCTAATTCAAGTATAATTTCGGTATTGGTTCCACCTACATACATGCATATATTTTCTATGCATAGTCATTAACAAATCATTATTCCTCAACTACTATTTATCTTTATATAGCACACTCATCTTAAATTTATCTCAACATAATGAGCATGATTTCAACTAATTGTACATCATATATTATTTCAGTACTCATTTCAAGTGCGGTGTACTCGCACTACCACGGGGTCGGTGGATGGTTAGTCTGACAATCTACGACACATATATTACTTTATTAGATTTCTTCTTTATAACTAAATAGATACATAAGTATGCTATATATGAAATCTGCCCCTCCCCTTACAAGACTAAATTAATTATACACATTTCAGACATCTGTATAACGCTCATTGTGTATCGACCAATTTCAACCTCACTATGCGCTACAGAGATAAGGTATCTCAAGCTAAGTTTATTAAGACATATTCTGTTACATGTCTAGTTCTTACTAATTCTCGCAAATTTACATTCCGAGTCTAAACGCCAAAGTTATAACTGTTTTTGGCCATCATACTTAGTGTAGTTGGCTATAAACCTTTGATAGAACAGCTCGGTTCTAATAAAAAACTGTACTGCCTCTCTCAACATCTTGACCTGATTTTCGGCTATGTCGTGCTCTTATGTGTCTAGTTTCCATAACATTTTATGGTTTATCCATCCGATATCTACGACTCACATAATTTCAATTTTATCAAACCCTGTGCATAAATTATTATGACTTACGCTCATGGATTTCGCTCGCATTCTCGCTTGCTCGGCACTCCTCTCACATATGCCAACCCACATACACCTTATAACACTTTTATATAACAATTTTATCAACTCAAATCATCCCCTACTTAAACACACAACTGTGACCTATCGACGTCGCAAGTTTATATTTCCTACTTTTCTACAATACAACATCACTCACAGCAATACTTCTCAAGTTTATCGGTAACACTTTGTATATCATATTTTCACATCACAACCACAATTCTACATAGTCACATACTGCCCTTATCTGCCTTATGCATATTTAACCATTTTAACAACATAATTCCCACAATACAACACAATTTTAATGCACAACATTAACTAATGCATGCCTAATCATTAATTTAACATTTAATTACCATGTAACTCACCCAAACTTATTGAAATGACTTCTTCCTTGCTATGTTTTGCCCCTTAGCACTGCCTCCTCTCAGCCAAGCTTTTTTTTTTCGATCAGCCATCATTCATTCTTCCAAAATTTCCAGCCATGAATACTACCTCTTTCGCGGTTTCAGCCTTTCCCATCCATAATTTGATCATAACTCACAGTAAATCAGCCACCAAAGCATGTTCAGTTGGTCACAACAATAATATCACAACACCATCTCAATTTTACTCACACATAATAATAACTACATAACTTAATGACCATTTTAGTACCAAATTAATACCGTACTCACTTTTCTCTCTCGGTCTTCCTTTTTGTTAGTCTTTAATTCGGCCAAATCTTACATCAATTGAACACCTCCTCTTCCCTTTAGCTAACCTTTAATTTAATTGGCCAAATATTCCTCCATGCATGCAGCTCTCGATTTCTCTCTCTAACTCTCCCTCCCAATTCAATTTTCCTTCATATGATTATTTTTGCTTCTAAATGAAATTGAATTTAGTTGACCGAAAATGAATTAATTTTTATAGCTTAGAGATTTGTTTTCATATATATCACATACAGTATAAGCATTACATATATACCTACATTCATTTGACACTTGTTTAAATATAAAGCATACATATGGTATAAGTACTATATATATATATATATATATGTACATACATGTATCATTCAAACTTACCTATTATACATGTGTATAGTACCAATATTATATCAATATACTATTTACATATATATGTTATATATACATTTTCATATGTATACATTAATATTGATTTAATTTATATGACTATATTTAATACAAACATTGTATATATATATGTATCATTTTTCCACCTATAGTATTTCAACTATACATATATATATCACATTTTATAACCTTGTATTGTTCAAGTATGTGCCACATTTTATAAGCTTGTATTGTATATTATTATTATGTCTAAGTATGTGGTCATAACAATTCTTCCCCCTTTAAAATGATTTGTCATCGAATCGTATTTAACCAAAGATATAAAGCGTACCTTCATCAATAAATAACTGGGAAAATTGTCTCTGCATCACTTCCTCAGATTCCCAAGTAGCCTCCTTTTCTTTATGATGTTGCCATATTACCTTGACTGAAGGAATCTGCTTGGAGCAAAGTTTCCTGACTTCTCTGTTTACTATTGCCAGCGATTGCTCTAAATAGAACAAGTCTTATTCAACCTCAACCATCTGTGGTTGTAATATATGCGACTCATCATGCACATACTTTTGAAAAATAGAAACATGAAAAACAGGATGGATTTTATCTATGCTTGGAGGTAGTGTAAGCTCATACGCCCGGTTTCCCACTCTTCTGAGAATTTGGAATGGGCCAATATATCTCAAACTTAACTTACCCTTTTTGCCAATTCTCATTACTCCTTTAAATGGAGAAACCTTAAGGAATACATCACCTCCCACAAGGAACTTTGAATCTCGTCTTCGATGGTCTGCATAGGATTTCTGTCGATCTTGTGCCGTTTTCATACGTTCTCTAATAAGTTTAACCTTTTCCACAGAATCTTGTATTAGATTAGGTCCTAACAACTTATGCTCACCAACCTCAAACCAATCCACTGAAGATCTACATTTTCTACCATATAAGGCTTCAAATTGAGCCCTTTGAATACTTGCCTGATAGCTGTTATTATATGCAAACTTAATTAATGGTAAATGCATATCCCAACTGCCCTCGAAATCAAGTACACAACTCTCAACATATCCTCTAATGTCTGAATAGTATGCTTAGACTGATCGTCTGTCTAGGGGTGAAAGGTTATACTAAAATGTAACTGTGTACCTAAAGCCTCCTGGAATTATTGCCAAAATTTAGATGTGAACTGATTACCTTTATCTAAGACAATCGAGATAGTAATACCATAAAGTGATACTATCTAATCTAAATAGATTTTGGCATACTAAGCTGCAGAGTAAGTAATCTTTATTAGAAGGAAATGTGCGAACTTAGTCACGTTGGAAATATGCCCTAGAACCAATCGTGTCATGTGGTCTAAGGATATCATCCTTATGTATATATATAATTTTTGTAAATTATTGTAAATTAGTTTATGATTAATAAAATGGCATCTATATCATTT
>JAXCLQ010056839.1:0-17308 GCA_035584115.1 Cedrela odorata | reverse complement strand
CTCAAGTTGCAAGAAAATAAAATAATAAAAAAAAGGCTCTTTCAACATCCTTTATTTCTTCATATATATATATATATATGTGTGTGTGTGTGTGTGTGTGTGTGTATAAATTAAATATAAAGGGAATTTATAATAATATTTAGACTTTAAATTGAAAATATTTGTATTTTAATTATACTTCAAGAACTTAACACATGCGTTCTCTTAAAATTAATTGCTGGAAATATGTATATTTATAGCTATATATAATAGAATAAATATGTTTGGTAGGTTGTTAATTCTCATTAAGTTTGATATTTGATATTAATGAATGGAGTTAACACTTATTCATCTAATTAGTAAGAAACCAAGAGGCCCCTTTTGGTGATTTCCTTGACATTGGAGGGACATGAGTATACATAAGTGTGTATGTGACCTAATTTTAGGTTGTTTTCTTGAAGCATGCAAGTATATACATAGTCTTTTGGCTAATCTAATCAACTAATGGCATGACCGGAACCACCCACGTGTTAATAATTAGAAAATTAGCCCATTTTGAAGCCAATTTGGAAGCTAACAAATTAAGAAGAAATGATGATCGCAAAATAATAATCATTTCCTTGTGCCTAACGCTCTTAGATATTATGCATGTGTTGACAAATTGAGTGACCGTGAATGGTGGATACTGCATTGCTTCAATTCTCATTTATGTTCTCTGACATTTTTACACATGTGAGGTCAGTCCGCTTAACTTCAAATTCATGACTTGAATAGATTAGATTAGAATAGAATAGATTAGATTAGATTAGGTAGCCAACCCTAGTATCGAATTGTCCATTCTTTCAATCTAGTCTATTGGATTCTCATATCACTGTTGAGAGTGATTTTGATCTATTCGATCTGAATTTGCTATTTCACAAGGGTATTGTTTTGGGTACGCTGACATTTATAATTTGAAAGTTTATACATAAAATTAATTATTATTTTTTTTTTTAAAAAAAAATTACAATTGAGAATGAAGGTTTCAATCTCCTTAAAATAAAAAATTGACAGCGAAGTAGATGATAGTAGAATGATTGATGTGATAGTAGGATCATCTTTGACGAGGAAGGTCCGAACACCACAAAATCTCCGGCAAATCACAATGGACTACTAGTTTACTTTCATCGGCATGAAAACCAATATATATCACAATGAACATGATGGATGGAAAGGTTGCCTGTACCAATTAAGAGACGAGATTAGGCTTTCAAAATTACACACGCACGCACACATATATGATTGTGCCAGTTTTATTGAGCTGCCCATCTATCTGCTTGCTTCCCATTTAAGATAATTTGTAATTGAAAATGCTGGCCACATTACACGTCGTGTGATGTTATTGTTAAGTTATACCGTTTTAAAGTTTACAACATCTTCAATGCAAATAAATTAAAATCCATTACATGGAACACACAAGAACAAGAATATGCCAAAGTTTGGAGTCCAGATTACCAGAACTAGAACCATATTTGCTATTTTGCATATTTTCCTCAATTAAGCTGACATTCTTCAATATATATATATATATATAAGTTTATATTTGTTTTATTACAGAAACTCAATGGTGATTAAAAAATATGTATACAAGACTAATATCCATTTCAATTGCAGCTAAACCAAAAGATTATACAACTAGCAACTCAATGGGTTCAATTGGTTATATTTATACATTTATAATTGGCTAAATGTCCTTGACTTCAAATCAAGAATCTTTAAAATTTACTTTTAAAAAATAAATAGTTCAATTAGTTAGACATCTTGCACTGAATAAACTAGGAGTCTAGAAATCATTTTCTCCCATACGAATGTTGAAATCTCATGTATTAAGTGTTGGAGCTACCTTTTAGCCTAGCTGAGAAAAATGCAGTATCTTCCTATTGAATCTGAAATGAGTCTCCCAAAGATTAGACAAGAAAAAGAACTTCATCAATCCAACATCATTTAAGGACATTCCCAAAACATCCATAGATCTAGTTTGTTTTGTAAGTAATACAGATAAACAAGATAATAATGCTTGCAAGCATTATTTTATTTGATACTAGCTGTCTTGAAAATTTTATGTTATACACTCGTGTTCAAAATAACACTTGGCTCTACTAGACAATCTGGCAAAAGCATGCAGCAAATACATTATACCCATGATCTTACAGTGGAGTCAAGCCAACCACACCTGCAGAGACAAGATCACAATGCTAAGATGAGATGTTGAAAATGTACAAATAACAATCATAGAGCAGAAATTACAGATATGAAGGCCATAGCAGAAGAAAGAGAGAACAGGAAAATGGCCCCAATATACATATAAATAGCAACTCCAACTAAATCATAACCATCAAAGAAAATCTTCTAATTTCACTTAATTTTCCCATGTTCTCATCCGTCTTCCTATGTTGTTTAGACAGATCAACTAAAGTTGCGGGCAGCTGTGTCTGGTTTATAGTCATGTCAATTCCAAGAGCTTACTAATAATGTTGTGCCATACATATGCACCTTTAAAGGTAAAAGGGGATGAGAGGAGCTTTTATCTGCCCCTGATTCCCTTCACCTCTGACCACAGCTTTTACGTAGGTGATAATCTGTCTCCATGCAGAAATCAGACATTCAAAGCAAACACATGTAACTTCAGAAATGTATGGATTGAAATTAAGAGATTTTCATTGCTGATGTGAGATATAATCCTAGTTATGAACAATGGTAGAATCAAGTTGCTATTGCTATAGATTAGGAAAACTATCCAAAAATTTTAAACTAATCATGATAACTTCATTGATCAAGCACTTGATATCATTTACACATTTTCAGAATTTTCCAGATTTCAGGGGAACATATTTTTATAGACAAAATAGCAAGCAATGCATTAACGAATGATGACAGGTATGTTCGGGTGATACTGTTAACAGAAATAAAGCACGGTTATCGGTCATCTAAAAGTACGAAAATGAAATATTTTTCCTCAAAGCTATGGAAAGGCTCAACGGAGGAAAAACACCTAAAAATTTTGTTTACCTCATTAAGTATCTATAGATTCATCAATGACCATCATAATGTGCTGATGCCCCATGGTTTGAATTCAATACAAGACATAAAAGATATCTTTTCTGTCACATTAGGACTAGATACTACAGAAATAAATTGTAATTCTATGATGACTTTTCATTTTCCTTGTACTTTCAATATAACGGAGAGGGTGAAAAATAAAAGATCAAAGATAGATTATGATTGATCCTTCTTCCCCCAGTTTTCAATCTTTTTTTTCCTCTCAATGTATACGGATGCACACACAAAGTAAGAGATTCAACCTTGGTAAAACTCAGCTTCAGGGTCCATGTAAAATTTTCACACAAAATTTTGACATTTTATAAATTTTGTAAAAATTTTCTAGTACACAAACTTATGGCCACTATCACTAGTGTGCTTTCCAAGAGTCCTTCAATTTGAGATAGGAGTTCAAGCCAACTAGTCCTAAAATCAAAAGTAAGAAGGATGAGAGTAAACATTTTCTTTGTTCGAGTGCCCATCATTGAATTAAACTCAAAATACTACCATATTCCTAGCAGCAGTTGGTAACCTATACCATATCAATCTTTATGCCACTGCCAACTCAATCTTCTGTAAATAGGACGTGTATGCATAGATTATTTAAGTCGGAATCTAGAGAAAGCTTGTAAATCATATTTCTCTACAAGATTCTTGATTGGCAAATCATCAAAATATACTTCTAGCTTACTATGTATAATCAAGGGACAAATTACACAAAAGACATTTGAAGCAGGTACATGGAAAAAAAAAACTAATAATTGCAGAAAGATAGAATAACGAAGGGGGATTTTTGTGCATACCACATGCCAGTCTTCCACCTGCATTGCCAGTGGTTAGACTAAGTTCATGCCCACCTACAATGCAAAACTAAATGGGGTGAGCAGATTAATAATTTCCTAAAAACGAGAGAGCATCAAAAGCAGTAATTAATCCAACAGTCTAACTTTGACAATGAAAAGAAATTTCCACTACTTGGAATGAAGCATATCGTTTGCCCTATTTATTTATTATAACATGTATTTATGCTTTGTGGTAAAAAACTTGAGTTCACAAGTGAAAGAAAGATCGCTTTCAATTCCCAAGTGATTCCCACATAACCATACAAGCATTAATGTGTCAAAATTGTGTGGGCACAAATGAAACTTTTAGAAATAGTTTCCCCTTCGCTAGATGTGAAATTGCAAGATAAGTTCAACAATATAAACACCTACCTTTTCCAAGGTCATCCTCAAGCTCATGAACCACAAACGCTCTTCCAATTACTGCATTTGGACCACTCAGTGGTATCTACAGATTTTAGCCACAAGTAATAAAATGCTAGCAAAGTGAGTTGAGGTATGCACAGTATAAGGAATTAATTTCATTATGATAAACTGAAAAAATTACAACACACAGATATATGAAGAAAACAAAATCAAGTATCAAAAAGTACCTGTTTGTCCACAATCGTTGCCTCTGCCACGCCTGTGTTGCAAGAAGTAATCAAATTGACATATGTTGATTCAGGAAAAAATTACAATAATGAAGAAAAGGGAATGTAAAGGAAGATGCTTTACCATCGGCGTTAGCAACTATGTTTCCCAGGTCACCCGCATGACGGATTTCGTCTTCAGGAGCACCGTGTGTCATATTGTTAGGATTGAAATGAGCTCCTATAATTCAGAAGTAAAGTTATAAAAAAATAATCATGGTGAAAGCATCCTGCAAGCATCAGAATTACAATTCCATTAACTAAATGTTATAAGAATTAATATTGTGAATGTTTGAGCTTGACCTGAAATTAAGGATTACCTGTTGAAATGCACCCATTTGTTGTATCGCCATACTCATGCTGCATAATAGTAAAATATGACAGTAAAATAATATATTTTAGGAAACTTCACAAAATTCAAAAATACAGTTCACAAAAGTTGAAGACGTAAGTACTCACTAGGTGGAACCCATGAGGCCCAGGAGTAAGCCCAGTAACACGAACATGCACAGTTGTAGGACCTATTTGCAATATGATTCAGTAAACAGATAAAGTCACTTCCTCCAACAGACAATTGGCGACAACAAATACAGCAAGTACAACATATCAAGGTTTTCATTGTTGCATTCCCATCGCTTACAAGTCAAGATATCAATAAATAGACTCCACTGATCCTAATATGGCTATTTGACTCAACATAGCTGAGTTTGCCATTTTCAACAAAATGAATGCAACAAAAAACAGATGGCTGGTCCATTTAAGATACATGAATCCATTAATTTCCAAATATGAAAGTTTTGTGAAGTAAACAATTAAAAATTCTGAAGAACATGCCTTTTGTATTGTTTCTGAAGAACACAACTTTCAGATCATTGCTTTACTCAACCATCAATGTCTTGGAAAAACAAAAGAAAGGAAACAATGTGTTCGAAAATATATACAGCAAATAACATCCTAATTAATGAACTATTTCTTATAAACTAGTATAATGCACATGCAAAATACTTCCTGTGATGGCTATCATATTCATTTTCCCAAACCTTACAACAAAATTATCTATTTCTGCTGCATTTGGAAGTGCTTTTGAATAGTCAAAACACTTATGTAGATACTCTGTAATGTCTGGCTAAATTTTAAAAAAAGAAAAAAAAAAAAAAAAAGAAAAGGTGTTTCTGAAGTACTTTTCAGAGAGGCACTTAATAGGTACTTTTTCAAAATGTACATTTTGGGTAAGAACAACGCTAGAACTGCCATTCAGAGAAACATTTGACAGATGCTTTACAGAAAAAAAAAAAAAAAAAAATCAAGCGCTCCACTCATAGACATACGCACTTTCAAGTCCCAAACACACCCATTTCATTTCATACAGTTTCAAAGCACTCAAACAATGGATTAAATGAAACAAAAATCTTCACAATTCACACTAAAACTTACTGCACCTAGAGCAAAAGAGAAAGCATTCAAAATCAAAATCGAAATGCACAACTGATTGTCTAATCATATTGAATTTTATCTGATTCCAAACACCCCCAACGTTCTCTACCTTCAATTTCCAAAACTCCCATCTTGAATTCTCCACTGAACACACCAAATCAAAAACCCAGAAAAGAAAAAGGAAACAAAGAAAAAGAATACAAAAGCAGTATTAAGATCCAAAAGGAAACAAAACAATACAGACCACCATCATCCTGGGTCAACGTAACAACCCCTTCAACATTGGAAGTTGCCTTAAGAACAGCTACCGCTTTCTTGGTGACAGCGACGACAGTAAGTGGCTTCTTGGAGGCGACAGCCGAGAGTGATAAGTTGAGACGAGAAGGGAGTTTGAGAGAGACGCCGTGAAATGAAGAGTGAAGAATAGGAGAAGACCGAGAGGGATGATTAGGATTGGGGAATGCGGATAGAAGTGGGCTAGAAGAAGATGAAGCGGCTACCAGAAGTGTGTGCGCTACCATGGCTGCTGTCGCAGCTTGCATTGCTGTAGGATTGAGAGAGATGAGCTTGAGCATATGATGTGATAACGCGATTGCGTTTGAGTCGGTCGCTAGTGCTGCAACAGTTTTATATCGCCAACATCGCCTACTGTTTGATTACTGTTAGTATTTGGGATTTTGTATGGTGGGTTTATTTGCACATATTTAGTATAGAAGGGTTTTCAGTTTTGGAAAATTATGGCTAAAATGTTTCTGAGTATCATGAAAACACCTGCTAACTTTTGAATTATTATCATTCAAGTCCGTGGCCCAATATTTTTCTTTTGTATTCTTTCCAAATATTACAAGAAATAAACCTAACCTCTCCTACAGAATTTAAATCTTAGACCTCTTATACACTTCAAAAAAAATCTACCATGTTCCAATACATTATTTTATTATATTATTTTTAAAAAATAAGCACTATTGAATCTTTATCGAACCAAACTTGATTATTCTTATTTTACCGAAAAAAAAAATCTCTTTTATACTATGTGTTTTGCAATATATAAAGGTATTGTGTAATTATATATTTATATATATATAATTAATAAGTGATATAAAAATAATTAATTATTTTTATTTAACTAATAAGAGATAAAAAGATAATCAAATATATTTTAAATGAACTGAATCATATTATTTTTGTTTAAAACATTAATAAATGAGTGATTTTTTTTTGAATATTCACATTTTGTGAGGGACTTACTTAGATTAGATTTTAAACTATTTCAATTATGACGTTGTCCAAATTCATGTGTTCGAATGAATAATTTTTGCAAATAAAGACATAATTTATTTAATTATAATTAATAGGTCTCTAACCATAATTAAAATTATTGAAATATATTTTAATGTTAAGGTGTATATTCTTGTATTTTGATGATCAAAATTTAATGTTATATAGGTGATTTCATCATTTTAATTGAGTAATTTTTATAAATGGATAAATTATATTTTTATTGTGAAAAAATAAAAATTTAGTGATCTGAATGTTATTATCCTCTATGGTGATTAGATGCGGTTATGTTGATTTGAGAATCGTATTGGATTGCTTTTGGAAGAAAGACGGGACTCTTGGATTCTTAAGTTCGTGGGACGGTGACGGCCATTATCAATCAGAGAATATAACTTTTTATTTTCTTGAGGCATCTTTTCTCAATGGGATTTAAACGATGTAGGGTTATGAGTTTAAATAATCCATACCTATTTCAATGTTATTTTAACTGAAAGGTAGTTTGATTTTTTTTTTTTTTTTTGCATTTAAAAAAAAGAAATTTAAAAGTATGAATAAAGTTAAATTTTTTAAGTTGAATTCTATAAATTATTAAATAAAATAGTTAATAACATTAAATTATGTTTGGGAAAGGGTCCGGAGATCCTAACTAAAACTTAATAAATAACTCGGGCATGATGGAGTCTGAAACCTCTTAAGTTCAATAGAAGGTCTCAGGCCTAAATGTAAAATTTCAAGATTTCCTTTACCAACAAGGGTTTCAGGTACAGCATGATAAAGATTTTGAGTAGACCGCTGGACTCTGAGGTCATTCTTATTAGAAAAAGAAAGTCTCAAGTAAAGTGTGAGATTTTTGAAATCTCTCATTAATTATGTATCGCCATAGGATTCAAGTTTTTTTTTTAAACTTTTCTATAATAAAAATTTGTGGGCTAGTAGATGTATTTTGCAAATAAGGCTCAAAATCCCGGGACTTCCGGAATATCGATGCTTATAAGTTAAGTTTTCAGATTCTCTAGAATTTTAATAAGTTTGAGAGACCCAATGACGGAAGGAGAGGGCAGTCTATAAAAAATAACTAAAGGTAACCAAGTACATACGTTAGAACACAACGTAACTTTACATAAGTTTTTACTACCATAATTTATTTCTTCAAAAACAGAAAAACAAAACTCCAACTTAATCATCAGAGGGTTTTCACAGGACCATCAGCTTTTATCCTTAACAAATTTCTGTGATTTCAAGCGAAATAAAGATTGAGTGAACAAAGAAGACTGATTCTGGTATACAAAGTTTCAGAGAGAATTTTGTTGTATCAACATTTGATGTCGTCTATGAAAAAATTTGAACAAAAAGCTAAAAACAACAGCGATCAAGAGAAAAATCATGGCAACAACGCAAATTTACACAACCAAAAAACGTGTGACAGTAAGAGAAAATCCATAAGGAAATTCTCTCGATCTTACACCCGTTGAAGATGTAATTCATAATTGAAAAGCCTCATCCCTGCACCAAAATTCCTTTACTGGGGGAAATAAAGAAACCGCCCTATGAATTCAAAGAATGGCTGACAGCGAAAGAAAGCATGTAGAAAAAGACTGACAAATCCTGACGTTGGTAGAAGAAATTACAGAGATAAAAAGAATGCTTCAAGGTAGTTCTTTTGGACTAAGGGTAGCTACACCATCAAAGGCAGCGAAGAGCAACACTCCTGACATCGTACCTACTAAAGATCGGAAAGTGAGTCCTCAACAAAATACCTCCAAGAGGAGGTATACTGTTGTAGAAAAATGAAAGAGAAAAGTCTCTAGTTACCCTTTAAAAAGGCCCCTAGTACCCAAAAATGACAATACTACTTTCAGGTTTATTAATAAACCTTGTCTCAAATTCCAATACTCATAGGATAATTCTGCGACAACTCGCAAACAGAGGCCAGAATGTAGTTAAAGTCTAAAAGATATGAGGACATTACTTAATCGAAAACATCATAAAGAGAGAGAGAGCTCTAAATGGAGTGAATCTCGGGAAAGAGATGTAAGAGTTATGCCTTACAATTATGCCCTACAAGCCAATTACAAGTTGTTGTGATGAGCATTATTTCTTGCAAATCTTTACTTTTAGTAATAAAATGAATATTTTATGACAATTTCTTTCATCATTAATTTACATGTTTATAAGTATAATGATGAAGTCTATAGAATGTTTGCAATATATATCAAATTATGATGAGATTATACTTATGAGATAAATATATCAGATGCACCATTCTTAAACATTCTTAATCATAGGATTATAAAGTGGGGTCCTTGTATCGGATAGATTGATATATGCTATGCCTGTTTGTTGAAAAGATAGTTATTATCATAAACTACTTGTGTGCTAATACTAAGGCAAGTATATAAGTACTCATTAAAGAATGAGTTTACTGAATTGACTCATGGCAGAAATGTTTAAATAGTAATTATATTTTACTGTTAATTGAACATTCTTCATATCAATAATACAAGTGATCCTTAAACTTGAGAATATTATAGTTATCTTGTAGGTGAAATGCTATACTTTGATACTAACTCAAAATAAACAATAAGGTTTATTATGGGTAGTTATTGGGTATGGTATGACACTTATGGAGATATGTGAATATTCAATAAATGATTTGTCACCCTTAGTATATTGTGGGAGTATGCTCTATGTGAATGATAAAGATATAACTCAAGAAATTATTAATCAAGATGCAGTGTAGGATTGAGAAAGAGTTCTCAATGATGGTACACTAAATAAGTCATGATCTCAAGGTTCATTATACATAATATTGGATATAGAAGTTTTAACCGTTAACCATGATCTCGATCCAATCAGAGCAAGTATGATGGAAGAATTGAATTGCACGGTAACTGATTACGAAAAAGTTCATGTTGAAGCTTGCTACTCATTATAACTCGGGTGGCCATGATACATTGTTAAATGTCAATCTTAGTCTGTAGACATATTTAATTAATTATAAGATGATTTATTAAAAATTAAGTAAATTAAAGAGTTTAATTCATTTTATTAATCATAAGATGATTTACCGAACATCAAATGAATTAAAGAGTTTTAATTCGGAATTTGATGTACATTTACTGTCGATTTTATAGTGAATCTATTGAGTCACACTCAAATTGATAAGGAATTTACTTAAAAAGTATTACAGGTGTTAGAGCACTTAATTATAAAATTATCCATATAAGGACATTATAGTAAATTCTATAAAATAATTTTATGGTAAATTCTATAAGAGGTATTATAGTAATATCATAATAATTAATTAATAAAGTGTTTATTTATTAATTATTAATAATTAAATACAATGGTACTTACAGTAAATTATATAAAAAAGTTTTATAGTAAATTCTATAAAGGAGTATTATGGTAATACCATAATAATTAATTAAATAAAATATTTTTTTATTAATTATTATAATTAAATGTATGGATGAATATGAAAAAATTGGTCAATGACATGAACACATGGTTTAATATTGGTCATTTATGAAAAAAAAAAGAAAATAAATGGATATTATTATTTTTATGTGATGAAAATATAAATATATTATTATTTTGAAAATTCAAAATTGAAGGTTTTTTCATACTTTGGTCGAGAGAAGCAAAAATAACATTTAATTTTCTTCATTTGGCCGAGAAAGAGAGAAAACAATAGAGAAAATAAAAATTACAAAGGGTTTGCAAATTCCATTTAAATTTCTCACTTTCAAGTTTAAGTGAGTTCAAACAAATGGTAGACAAATATAAAGGGAGTTCTCCTTAGCACTCTTCAAGCTTCAAAACTTGAATTTGTGTAACAAATTCAAAAAATAAGTAAGTTGTTCTAACTTGAAAATTTTAAAATCTATATCCATAGTAATTCAAACTTAATTTTCTTAGTTTCCGCTGTACTAGGAAATAGACTTACAAGAGAATATAGAGAGCATAATGAAAAAAATGGTAACTTTAAAGCCTACGTAAGGAGGTTGGTTGAAGAGTTAGAAAACCAAAAGAAGTGAGACCAAAGGAAGAATGCCGAGCCAACATCCCGCTCGGGATTACATTCTAAATATCCCATCTCTCTAAGAATTTTGGACCTTGTTCTTCCTAAGAAATTCAATATGCCCCAAATAACTCCCTTCATAGGGAAACTGATCCATTCCTACACGTGTCACGCCTCAAACCTGAGGTCCACCTGTGACAACTGTCATAAACCCTCATGATACCCTCTTTACACTCAAAATGCATCAAGAGAGCTTGTAAAACTTTTCTTTATCATAAAACTTGTATCACATTTGCAAATCATTTACTTCCATTATTAGGCTCATTATCAAATAATTGATCATCCATTCATAATATAGACAATATCAATTAAATAAAATACAATTATGGAAATCATTTTCGTTTGGGATGAACAAACATAAATATTTACATAAACCATTTGGTTTTTAAATATTTTTACAAATACTAAACCAATCTATCCAGTGGTACCAAAAACAAAAGTGAGTTAGAGAGAGGACCTAACCAAAGCATCGTAAGCTCTCAACGGTTACCTCTAATCTAGCGAGCACTAAGGCACCTAACTTGAAAGCTGTAAAGGTAAGGGGTAAATATACGAATATACTCAATGAATAAATAAAGTACATATATATAAACATACATGTACACGGATTTACAAAATCCTGATATTCGGATCTTCTTAAACCATATACTCAAATATATATATATATATATATATACATGCTTATTTAAATTAATAACCAGAAAAATATTTCATTAGTCTGCAAACAATTTTAAATAATCAACCGGGCTGGCCATTCATTCTCGACACACTACTTTGGACGAGAATAAAATTGTAACCCTCAGTGAGTATTTCATACATAAACCATATGCAATAAAGTTTTATCAAATATAAAATTATTTTCTCATGTTTTATAAAATTATTCATTTTCTTTTAAAACGTACATTTTTAAAACAAGTCCACCTCACTAATGTTGGCCTCGAGTAGTTGTTTGATGACACGAGCGACTGCCCTCATAATTCATCAAATCCATAAGGTCCCTATCAAGCCGCTAGGACTTTTCATAAGGTTTCTATAACCGCACATACGTTTATGACACACAGTAGGCTTGCTATAACCTTTCTCACTTATACCAGCCCCACTACGGCCCCACGTACCTATATGGCCTCTCAACAGGTCCGTCCATAGGATACCTACCTGTATATATAATCAATATACTGTTACACCCACTAGCCATATAACAATATATGGCTTTATCGGCCTCATCAACAATATACATGCATAAAAATAAATCAATTTAAATCAATGATTTCAAATCATAAAAATAAATCAGGCCTTTCTGAGCATCACAATATGTATATTTATCATAAATTTATAACAGCAGACCATATTTAAACATTTCTCAATATCAAAATAAGCACATGGAAACACATTTATTTCAAGTTCCATTTTAACAATAAAATTACTTGTTTAACACACAAGCATATATATAATTATAACATGTATATATTTTACATATTCATGTATGTATAAATTTATTCACAATAACGAGAGGGTAATTACTCCCATTAAGGGTCCTTGCGTCCAATCGGTCTTTGTCCCGAGTTCTCGGAATCTAATGCCACACATGCATGTAATAATAAATTTCATATATCTAAATAGTTAAACATATATACATTAAATGCAATGTTCGTGGAAAATATGTCTAAAAACTCCTCTTCATGAGACTTAATTAACGATGCAATTTATCTGATTTCCAACAACGAAATCTTATGACCGACTTATTTAAATTCACATTTTCAAGCCATATTTCTGATCTTATATCAAATACTAAAATTCACATTCAAATCAATAATCGATCACATTTTTACCCTTATAATACCTCAACAAACCCAAATATTCACATATATTTCTATTCAATACTCATTATACTCATTTCATGAATTGACTTAAGTCACCTAAGCCTCGTTAATGTGTTAACTTATCATGGATTGCATTTAGTGCATATATGTTTAACTATTTCAAATCGATAATCAATCACATTTTTTACCCTTAGAATACGTCAATAAACCCAAATATTCATATATATTTCTATTTTAATACTCGTTATACTTATTTTATGAACTGACTTAATTTACCTAAGTTTCGTTAATATGTCAACTAATCATGAATAAATGAATGTGTGAAAATGAAAATCATTACAATAACTATTTTACCCTTATGTTTGAAGAATAAGGTTTACAACATGAATTTCTTTCAGGAGATAATACTGATACAAGGATTAAACGAATCCCAGATGTATCGCTTGCTCCTATTAACATTGAAGGAACAAGTAAAGAAATGGTTCATAAGCTTAACCCCTAATAATATCAATAGCTTTAATCAACTTAATAAGTTATTCATCGATGAGTTTAAAGGAGCAATTACTAGTTTTAAAACCCCGAGCCCATTGCTCTTGATAAAATAGGGAGAAGAAGAAAGTCTCAAAAACTTTGTCAAGAGATATCATGACGAAGTGATGGAGCTGAGAGCCTATCATCATCCCCTGACATTGGAATGTCTCAAGAAAGATATACGAGTAGACCTCGGATGGTATGCAATATGAAAATCATCTATCACCGCTTACAAAGCGGCTAGAAGGAAGTTATTAGATGAAATCAAAATAGAAGACTAGGTCATCCTCAAGTTGAGGGAAGAAAAGGCAATGGGGTCATCCTCACGTGACAAGATGCAGTCCTTGAAGTCAGATAACTGAAGGAGATGAGATGACAAGGAAAATTTTTGAGACCTAGACAAAAAGAAATGATGTTCCATCGAAGGGACAACACTCTTTGAGAAGAGACGATATAAGAAGAGTGGCCCGAGTCTAGAAAGCGATAATTTTCACACAGTCAAATGCATCTATCTCGCATATCCTTTAAGAAATCAAAAGGCGAGGAACTTTGCTGGTGAAGCCTTACCCTATAAAAGTAAAACCGAGCAAAAGTGTAAAAAATAAATTTTGCAAGTTTTACTAAATCATCGGGCATCTGGCAGATAAGTATAACGGGGAAGAGCTTAAAACCCCAAATCAAAGGGTCGAATGAGAAAAGAAGTATGGGTATGAAGTGATGGTAATCTTAAGAGGGCTACATTAGCATAAAACTCAAATAGAACAACAAAGAATTATTCAAAATATTATTTGCTCAATTATGCTTTGGATACTCATTTTATGAATGAAAGAGTTGAGAAGAAGCAAATAATTGCCTCAATCCCTATTATGTTCACAGATGAAGATAAGGTTGGAGTACACTACCTGCATGATGATGCCTTTGTAGTAGCCCTGGCAGTGGGAACAACTCAAGTTAGTCAAATATTGGCAGATACGGGGAGTTCAACTAACATTATTTTCAAGGAGACTCTAGGTTTATTGGGTATTGAATATCTAAGGTTAAAACCAGCAGAAACAACTCTACATGGCTTCAACGAATCATGCATATACTCGTTGGGCATAGTGCAACTGCTAATTACAATCGGAGATAAGCCCTTTCATAAAGCCATGATGGTTGAATTCCAAGTAGTTCATCTCAAGATGCCCTATACAATGATACTTGGAAGACATTTTCTCATGTCTACAAGGGCAATAAAGAGCATTTATTACTTGAAACTGAAGTTTTGGGCAAGTGAATGTATTGACATAGTTAAAGGGAGTCAAAAGGAAGCCCGATCATGCTTTGCCACCTCATTAAAAAGCTCTTATTGCATATCAAAATGTCATTTAGAAGAATGTCTAGAAGCCAGGGGTGAGAATGCAGAACAATGATGGATAATAGAGAGCTTGGGTAAGAAAGCAAGTCAGGGTAGGATACCATCAGCGGTGAAGTCAGTAGAAGAATTGGAATCTATAATTTTGAATGATGAGACTCTGCTAAAAACAGTCAAAATTAGGTCACATCTTTTTGAAGAGCAAAAAATGTTACTCAATGATATTCTAAGGCGACATATAGATGTATTTACGTAGACGTATGAAAACATACCAGGGATTAATTCCCGAATAATTTCTCATTGACTCGCAATTGATCTCAAATTTAAATTTACAAATCGAAGAGGCAAATGTTTAATGCAGAATGAAGGGAAACAATTCGTGTCGAAGTAGAAAAATCGATGAAGGCTAAATTCATTAAATAAGTACATTACCCAGAGTGGGTATCAAACATGGTTATGGGAAAGAAGTTTAATGAAAAGTGGAGAATGTGCGTAGACTTCATGGACCTAAATAAAGCATGTCCAAAAGACAGTTTTCCACTCTTTAGAATAAATCAGCTAATAGATTCAACAGTATGGCATGAGCTCTTAAGTTTCATGGACACATTCTCAAAATACAACCTAATTAGGAGAATACCGAATTTATGATTGACCAAGGATTGTTACAAAGTAATTCTCTTTAGACTAAAGAATGTAGGAGTTACGTTCTATAGATTGGTTAACTAAGTTTTCAAACCTTTGATTGGGTTGGCTATGGAAGTCTACATTGATGATATGATTACCAAATCATTGAGGGTCCGAGACCATTCGAGACATTTGGAAGAAATCTTCTCTTACTTAAGAAAATACAACATAAGGCTAAATATTAAGAAATATGCGTTTAAAGTCCAGGTAGGCAAGTTCCTAAGATATATGGTCAGTGAGTGTAGTATTGAGGTAAATCTATAGAAAATAAAGGCAATATTGGAGCTTAAATCCCCCACCTTGCTAAAGGAATTTTAAAGCCTAATAGGGAGACTAACAGTACTAAGCAAGTTTCTATCCAAAGCAATAAACAAGTGTTTCATATTCTTCTAGATCATGAAAAAGGGAAAGAAGATTGAGTAAACAAAAGAATGTGAAAATAGCTTTTAGGAGTTGAAACAGTATCTTGTGTCGCTACCACACCTGACAAGCCTTAGAGCTGGAGATGTACTATTTCTTTACCTAACGGTGAACGACTATTCTGTAAGCTCATTTCTTGTAAAAGAAGATTAGGAGAAAGTTTATCGGCTTATCTACTACACCAGCAAGGCATTGTTGGATGCCGAAAGAAGGTATTCTCCCTTTAAAAAGTTGGCGCTAGTATTGGTGATAGCAGCAAGAAAGTTACGACCTTACTTCTAGGCTCATTAGGTGGTTGTTTTGACAAACCAACTCTGACCGACTAGTAAAATGGTTGATTGAGCTCAACGAATACAATCTACTACAAGCCTAGAAAAATCATAAAAGGGTAAGCCTTAGCAGACTTTGTGGCAGAGAGATCAATATCTGAACATCTTCTTATCCATTAAATTACAGAAGGTTCCTTGAATTAAGTATAAGGGAACCTACTCAAGCCAAACGTGATAAGACCGATTTGGAATCTCTTTATCAATGGAGCTTTGAATGTGCAAGAAAGGGGAGCTGAAATTGTTCTGGTTTAACTTGATGGAACTGAGATAATGTATTCGTTAAGTTTTGACTTCATGGTAACCAATAACGAAGCAGAATACGAGATGCTAATTGCGGTAATTAATCTAGCTCAAACGTTAGAGATCACAAGTTTGGACATTAACTGTGACTCCCAAATGATAACAAGTTAAATCAGCAGGCAGTTCTAGGCTTGTGAAGGTAACATGCAATCTTATTTAAACAAAGCGAAGCAACTCTTGAGTACTTTGAAGATAGTTACGTTAAAGTAAATTCCGAGATCAGATAATTCAATAGCCAATATTCTAGCTAAACTAGCCTCTACATTTAAAGGAAGAACCCCAGCCTTGGTTCTTATTGAAGCCTTACAATAAAAAAACACTAAAGTGGGAAGTGACTAAGTCATTGTAACTGAATTCGATTATTTTCATTCTTAGTTGGACAAGATAAAATCTTATATCCAAGTAGTAAAACTCCCGGAAGATAGGGATGATGCAAAGAATAATAAAAATAGGTCTACAAGTTACACTATTTGTTGACCTTGGTGTCACACAAACTCAAGCACTCATATTTTGATGATAACAATATATTAATTCAATCAAGCAAAT